>VIAB01004352.1:43417-59929 GCA_009801035.1 Oophaga pumilio | reverse complement strand
TACGTCCTAGTCTCAAATCACTGACAGACTGAAACAGGTTTTGGCCAAGAATATCCTGTTATTTCACACCATCCATCTTTCCCTTGACTTGGACCATTTTCCATGTCCCTGCTGCCAAAAAACATCCCTACAGCATGATTCTGCCGCCATTTTTCACTGTAGGAATGGTGTTCTTGGGGGTAATGAGCTGTGTTGGTTTGGTGCCGGACATAGCATTTACCTTGGTTGCCAAAAAAGTTCAATTTTGAATTCATTGTGCCACAGCACCTTCCTCCATACATTTGGGGAGTCTCCCACAAATCTTTTGGCAAACTCAAAACGAGCCTTACAATTTTTGAGTGTAATTAAAGGTTTTTTTCTGACCACTCTTCCATAAAGGCCTCGTCTATCGAGTGGACGACTTATTGTGGTCTTATGGACAGATATTCCAGTCTCTGCTTGGGAACTGTGCAGCTCCTTCAGGGTTATCTTTGATCTCTGTGCTGCTCCTCTGATTAATGTTCTCCTTACCCAGGTTGAGAGTTTTGGTGGGCGCCCTCTCCTGGCAGGTTTGTTGTTGTACCATGTTATTTCCATTTGATGATAATGGATTTGATGGTGCTCCAGGGGATCATGAGAGATTGGGATGATTTCTTATAACCCAACCCTGACTTGTGCTTCTCACTAACTTTGTCCCTGACTTGTTTGGAGATCTCCTTGGTCTTCATGGTGGTGTTTGGTTAGTGGTGCCTCTTGCTTAATGGTGTTGCAGCCTCTGTGGCCTATCAGAAAAGGTAAAGTGTATATACTGACAGACATGTGACACTTGGATTGCTCACAGGTGGACATCCTGTCACTAAGCATGTGACTTATGAACGTAATTGCTTCCACCAAAAATTATTAGGGGCTTCATCGCAAAAGGGGTCAATATATATGCACATGCCAATTTTTAGTTATTTGATCCCATAAATTTAATTTATGCCTATATTTTCTCACTTCACCACCTTAGACTATTTAGTGCTGAAGCATCACACACAAATCGGATTACAAAAATATATAAACACAGGTTGTAATGTAACAAAATAGGTAAAAAGCCAAGGGGAGTGAATACTTTCATAAGCCTGTGTAGACACCTACATCCCTGCGGAAGTTTTAGATGTCAATTATATTCACTCGAATTTTGTTTTTAACTGTAAATACGTCATATGAAAGCTTTGTGGTTTGGAACAATGCTTTGCCGTAATGTCAGCGACAATTGGCCTGCAACGTCATTGTATGCAAACCTGTTGAGTATTAGTTATGTCAGCACTTCTTACTCCTGCGCCATTCATCAGTGTGTGTGTGGCTAGACTTCTGGTTTTTCAAGGTGCATAAAAATTCACAATATGCGATGGATGACTAAAAACATAGTGTAAGTGCAAATATGTTCACAGTTTGTATACTGTATATAACGTTACATTCATATCAAACAGACCAGGACTGCGGAAACTTATAAAAATAGAACAACACGTAAGAGCGCGTCTTACAACTATTAAAAGGAAAAGAACCATATAAAAACTAAGGGTTTCTATAGAAAAATAAGCACTAAAGAAATACATGCAAGGAATGTACCAGCCCAAAAGGGTATTGCATACCTGAAGCATCCCCACAATGGGCTTGACCCTTGAGAAGATCCGTATGTACAGTACTGTGCAAAGGTTTTAGGCTCTGGTGGAAACAATGCTGCAAAATAACAATATTTAAAGGGGTTGTCCCCTGTCCGGTACACAGCAGGGGCACATTTATAGGATTATCTCAGCACCGAAACATTTGTTTTAATCACATTCAATTCTGGAACTTATTTTTATTCCAAGATCTAGTGAATAAAATGAACTTTTGTTCATGGGAAAACCCCTTTAAATAAAAGTGTTAATAGTTTATTTGTATCAATTAACAAAATGTAAAGTGAATGAACAAAAGAGAAAGTTAAAGCAGATCAATATTTGATGTGACCACCCTCTGCTTTCAAAACAGCATCAATTCTCTGTTTTTGAAGGCTATCGGGAGAGATATTGTTCCAAACATCTTGGAGAACTAACCACAGATCTACTGTGGATGTCGCTTGTGTGAATTATTCTTTCTCTTAATGTAATCCTACTTGATGAGGTTGAGATTATGGCTGGATGGGGACCACAATCACTCCCAGGACTCCTTGTTCTTCATGCTGAAGATAGTTATTAATGACATCGGCTGTATTTTTGGGGTTGTTGTCTTGCTGCAGAATAAAGTTGGCACCAAGCAGACTCCTCCCTGATGGTACTGCATGATGAATAAGTATTAGCCAGTATTACTCAGCATGTAGCACATCATTAATTCTGACCAAATCTCCAACTACATTTCCTGTTAAAAATTAGAAGAAAAAGCGCTCCACGGTGAAGATCTTACAAATAGCATACATCTCACGATAAGGTTGAAATTTGTAGCACCTCAAGTAACCGTTTAATTACAATCCCTTGTATCTATACATTTTCATATGGTGGCAGTGCTCCAATTTTTCTCTGCTTTTCCTGCTATTAGTTTTTGGTGCAAATGCATTTGCTGAAATTTGGCCCACACATGAAAGGAACCTTCAGCATGCGCCACGGTGGTCTGCAGATGTTCATGATTGTGCCGCCCTCCAGCCCTACAGCAGTCAAACTGCCGATTGTTACAGGAAAATATTTCACATTTTCACTCATCAGTCCAGAGCACTTGCTGTTATTTTCCTACACCCCAGTTCCTTTTTGTGCATGATTGTGCCACTTGTCCTTGTTTCCATTTTGAAGATATGGCGCATTTGCATGAAGACCAATACTGGTCAGACTTCTCCGAACAGGAGCGGGAACCCATTGGTAGATGCTAGTTCTCAGCTGATGCCATTGTTGGACCTCATAAGATTTTAAAGGAAATCTGTCACCCCTGGAACATATATGGCCTATTAATATGGGAATACAGGTAATAGAAATGTTACACTAGTCCTACCCGTATGCCTCATATTAGTGGTCTGTGGCTGAGAAATGTTATATTCTGTCTTTATGCTAATGATTTCTTACAGGCTTCAGGGTGTGCGGTGCCTGGAAGAAATACTTGCCTCCTGTCTTCATTATAATTTTACCCCCCAATACAAATCAATTATAGCGCCAAAATCCCTCGCCTGCGCCCTGCACCCCCTCCACAATACGTACCTTTTACTCCCATCTATGGGCACTGCTATCAGGGATCTTATTACAGATAACATTTTCGATAATTTCACAGTTTTTGAACAACATGACACAAACATCTGATCATTCCAATGCTCCAACCGCCACTGAGCAACTTCATCAAAACACGATCAACCAATCACTCAGATCTATACCTAATTAGGATTAGAATTTCCACTTCTCGTCTAATCGTTGAACGGGCGAAGAATCTCCATTTACATTGCATAATTTTCGAAAGATAAAATAATTATTTGCATAAAAAAATTGAATAAACATACCGATCCTATAGTCAGTGCACTACATACAGATCAAGAAGTGTTCTCAAATGTTTGTAAAATAAATAACTTTATTTTAAACAGCTGTAAAATACATACAAATGCAGACAAAAGAGGATTATGATTAAAAGCATGTGCCCCTCAAACCAAACACATATACAAAGAGGTCAGCTAGAGCAGTGGGCAGGGAACTACATGCGTAAGATCAAAAGGAATATAATATCGGCCAATTTTAACCAGTTGTTAAGCGTAGATGTGGAATTTCTTCAAATACAGATTTTTTGTAATTCATTCCACATGAACAGAAAACTGGTGTCCAGCTGAGGCTGCCATTTTGTAGAACCACAGAAGCTCATCAAAAGGTAAGTAAAAAAAAAACCTCACCACTCACCTGTCTGAACACAATTTGTATATTCCAAAGAAGAGAAAGATGCAGATGTGGTCGATCCGAGTGCTCTTAATAAAACATCTAATATATTCAGCTGGATACACGTAAACAGGGGCATAATGATTGTGGTCACAGCGGCCACGACCGGCCCAAGCTGGAGGGGGGCTCACCAATACCAGCATCTTTTTCAGCTGGATGTGCATATGAAGACGCACATTCAGCTGGGAACATATTACAGCGTATAGACCTGCCAGGTCCCAGCACCGAAATACACGCCACCGGCCAATCAGAAGCTGGCAGCTGACATTCCAGAAGTCAGCTGCCAGCTCCTGCACCAGCTATTTAAGAGGACGCGCCACGTCATGGGAGCGGAGGAAGAATTGGGGACATATATTCCTGAAAGGGGCCAGGATGGGGACATTATTACTCGAAAGGGCCCAGGATAGAGGACATATATATTACTGGAAGGGGCCATTACAGTAGGATAGGAGACATTATTACTCGAAGGGGCTCAGGATGGGGGACATTATGCCAGAAAGGGAACCAGGATGTTAGACACTATTACTATAAGGGGTCCAGAATAGGGAACATTCCTACTGGAAGGGGCACAGAATGGTGGACATTATAATTGCAAGGGGCACAGAAAGGGGGACATTTTTACTGGAAGGGGCACAGGATGGAAGACATGCAGTTTATAATTTACAAACTGACTCAGACAAACTCAGTGTTTGAGCATCCACATGGAAGATGAGGATAAAAGCGGAGAAATCTAAAGTTATGCACCTGGGCACTAATAAAAGACGAGTGTCTTACATTCTAGGGGGAGTAAAACTAGGAGAGTCACTTGAAGAGAAGGATCTTGGTGTACTTATAGATCACAGACTAAATACCTGCTTGTGAAGCGCCCCCAAGGGCCTTCGGGTACTCGGACCCGGGTCAGGCGGTTCTTTAAGGGGAAGTGTCACGGCAGCGGTGACCCGGTCCATGGCCCTGGGCGTCCAATAAAAATTAAAATAAAAGAAAAAAAGGGGATAGTTTATAGGGGAATAGTTTTTGACTCCACCTGTGGTATTCGGCAATAAAGGTGTTAGCCGATGCTGTTTCAGAGTCCACTGGGGCTGTTGTTACAGATCTCCACAGGTAGAGCTAGGCCCCAGGGCAGCTGTATGTGTAAGAGGTGATGATGGTGGGTTTAGTGCAGGGCAGATGACGCAGTAAATAATTCTGAAGACACAGCAGGGTGCAGTCTTTTCAGTTTACTCACAGTTTGTTGTTACAATCCACAGCTGGGGTGCTGTGTCCTCCGAGAAGGTGGTCCAGACAGCTCTCAGGTAATTTGGGGTACACCGCATCAGAACCCCCTTCAGATGTTCATTTTCTGGCCGTCTATCTGTTCTGGATCCCTCCTGTCCTTCCCTGCGCCTTCACACACAGTGTCCCAAGACAGCAGCCTCGGATGTTGTCGGCCAACATGCTCTGGGTCCCCTTGTTCTATCTGACTGCCTTTTCAGCGAATGTGTGTGGATGCGGCTTGCAGTACATACAGTCACTGCAGCCTCCGGTTAGCTAGCTGAGTCCTTAGTTTCTCCACTTGACTGGGGCCGGTCCCCATACTGCGACCTGGTCCCTCCACCTGATTTCAGTCAGCGTGGATCTGGGCAACACCGGTGGATTCCTCACGTCCCGTGCCGCTATGACCTCTTCTTCCTCTCACTCGCTGAAGCTTCTTTCTCTTTCTGTATTTTCTGTCCTTCTTTCTCTCTTCTGTTGTCTGGCCTAGGGACGAGCTATTCTCTGCTTCAGCCACCAACATCCACTTTCTCTTCTCACAAACAAACTCCTCCTCAAAACCAACTATCCCTAACTGTCTGTGTTCTCTCTCACCACTCTCTAAGCTCCGCCCCCTCTCTACCTTCTCCACCCACACTCTCTACCTAGTCCCTCCCTGGCCTTGAGAGGTCTGGTGTGGGATGCAAGTGTGTGGATTCTGGATGATGTCCCCTCCTTACCTGAGAGCGAAGCACCACACCTCCGACTGAGGTGCAGTACCTCTGTGGCGACTGAACCTCAGGGGCGCCACACTTGGAATGTCAATCAGTAGCTTCTAAGGCCAGCAGAATATTGTAATGTATTAAAAAAGGAATGAACTTGTGGGACAGGTAAGTAATACTAACACATAACAAATCATTTGTGGGATCCACCAGCAATATGTAGATCAGTTATGTGCATCAGTTCATAAAAATGATGCCTTGGAGTTACAAAAGGTACAAAGTAGAGCTACCAAACTGATTTTACTTATGAGGAAATATTAAAAGACTTAAATATATTTAGTCTTGAGGAGGAACATCTAAGGTGGGACATGATTAACTTGTACAAGTACATTAATGGCTCTTACAAAAGGTATGGTAAAAATCTATATTATTTAAAACCTACACTCCCTCCATCTGGAAAAAGCATTGTTCAATCTCCAGAGAAGACAATCCCCCTTTACCATAGAATTATTAAACTGTGGAATAGTCTGCCATGGGAGATGGTCACTGTGGGAACTTCTGATGGTTTAAAAAAGACTTAGATGCTTTTTTAGACAAAAATAACAATCCGATAGCTGCTACTGCGCAGGAGCCGGCGGCGCTATCTTGCTAGAGAAAAAAAATGTCCTCCTCCAAGATGGCACCGCCGGCGCCTGCCCAGTAGCAGCTAACGGTGATCGCTGATAGCTGCTACTGCGCAGGCGCTACCATCTTGGAGGAGGACATTTTTTTTCTCTAGCAAGATGGCACCACCGGTATCTGCGCAACAGCAGCTATTGGATCACCAATAGCTACTACTGCACAGGTGCGGCCAACGCCGACACACAGGGCAAGGGGAAACTAAAATCTTCACACACAAAATATTCACTCACACATAACAAAGGAATCCACCAGGGTGTGCAGAAAGGGGAAGAAAGCAAAACAGGGAAGGATATGAAATTATTAAGCGTACAAACCTAACAACAGTCGCTTATAACTCCTCCAGCACTCCTTCTCATACTAAATTCTCTCCCTCCTTTTGTCATACAGCAAAAGCTAACTCTGACAAGGACTTGGTAATAGAGCCCAGGTTTCATAGGGAAAAGGAGTAGCTAACAGAGCACAGCTGAACATAGTGATTTCCAACATGGCCGATTAACACCTCTTCTGCTGGAAGAAGTTTAATAAACCGGAGAAGTGCTTCTTCTCAGCGGCGGAGTAGGAGCAACCAGACACTGTGGTCTTCTAGCTCCGCTCCATTGCGGTAACCCCGTGACTGGTAATATTTATTATTTAAAATAGGGGGCAGGTCATTCTTAAGTTGAGTGCAAGGTTTCATTTTACTACTGAGGTATCAGTGACTTGTCAGAAGCCATACACATGAATACCTAATCAGAGCACCACATGAAGACCCCGCACAGGCCGCCCTGGAGCACGAGCATATCATTAACTCAAAACTGAAAATAAAGATTAAACAACCACAAGATAGATTTCATCAACCAAAGTATCATTGTAATCAGTATAACGGCGCCAACCTGACACTGTAGGTAACTGTGCCCAATCCTGCTGACAAATTCCCCGTAAGAAGTAGCACAAAATCTATAAAGAATATGTCACAAATCCTAAAGCTACTAACAAAGAGCAAATTACTTTGGAAAACTAGAGAAACACAAATGATGAATCGGGGCCAAAGTGTTTAGAAAAGTTGCAGAACCTGCCAGCTCAGGACTTGCGTCCTATTATTAACTCATATAAATTATACACGTTTTATGTCTTATTAAAACCAAAGTGATACATAGACTGGCCTTGCTCACCCACATACCATACATAAGTTACATGATGCAGTGCAGAATCCCTGTGTAGCTGGAAGATAATACAATATTGAGCCAAACACAGGATCATACAGCAACCACATCTCATGGAAAATCAAAGGTGCCCATGCAGGCAACAGTAGGTAAGTGTCCATAGACATTCAGGATCTGTAGTCAAAGTAAATGCACATTTAGTAGTTGAGCCAAGGCCTTGATGCCTAAGAGGGCCCAAAACACCTTCATTACATAGGAATACTTCATTAATATTAATGGAACATAGTAGGTGGTGGCACAAGTCTTTACATTAGACCATCAAGTTATGCCTCTGCTGACACTGTAATGATCTAGGTGGTCATTCCAACCAATGTTATGTGTATGTGGCACCACAGGAGTCCGGTTGCCACAGTGGCGTTGCTTCCTTCACAGGGGGTGATGCCATGCTTGGAAACAAAGAGGAAACCCCTTGCCAGGTAACAAACAGCATGCAACACTTTTCCTACTCCAGACCAGAAGGGGGAGCTCTAACACCTGATTTCAGGGGAGCTTCTATGGAACATTCTGGCTGGGGGAGGAGTTAAGTGAGTCTGTCTGTAGACAGGGACGAGAGAGGACGTGTAGGGAGAAGCTTGTGGGAAAGGAGCTGAATGTTACAGCTCACCCAGAGCAGAGCTCTGATAAAAGTGGACGCCAGAGTCCTGAACCAGTTGGGGACTCTAAGCCTGACAATTGCATCTGGAGAACAGAGAATTGCAAGTCCTCTGTTCACACTGATACCTGCCAGCACAGCAGTAACACAAGAGTCAGGGTTGCCAGTGAGAAGAGACGGGACCCTTGATAGGCTCACTCTGCCTGCTATACAGGTTAGAAAAACAACACAGAGAAGAGGGCCGCAGCTTAGCTATAAGCAGCAGAGGCCAGGAACAGAGAGTGCAGCAGGAAGGCCTCTAAATCCTCCTGGCAAGGAGGAATCCAAATTGTTTCCAGGCAATCGGATCTCGAGCACCATCTGTAGTCAGTGCCCAGGACACTTTACGCGCAGAACTGTGATTAAAGTTTTGGAAACTGCACCTAACTGTGTCCTTTCATATTCTTCCTGCAACACCCACTCAGCACTGCTACATCCCTTGCAAATACTACATCATTACTATCTTGAACATGCTACATCTGCCGCTCCACCTGTGGGGAGCTATACCAACTCTGCTGCCTCACCACCAGTCCCAGAGGATCTGCATTACTGCGGTGGTCCCCTCTGAGCACAAACCACAGGTGGTGTCACGAACATTTTCCCTTTAAAAATCCTATTTTCCTTTAATCTAATTTACACCATTTTTGCATGGATGCTCGGGGATACGGACCGGGTCACGGCCACCGCGACATCCCCTTTAAGGAGTGAACGGCCTGGTACAGAGTACCCCGCGGGCCACAGCAGGCGCGCCATGTACTGAGGAAATCATCCAGCGCTTTTTTTAAAGCGTTCATAGTGTCTGCCATTACTACCTCTTGTTTTCAGCATTCCACAGTCTGACTGCTCTAACTGTAATGAGTGCCCCCTGGTCCTACTTTGGTCTTTAGAAGGAATAAGTTGTGTTCCAGTCCTTTGTATTGACTACACATGTATATATGCATATAAGATCCCATGCATGGTCTGTCATACATTGTATAGAGCACTCAAAATGAAAGAATGAAGTGACGTGCCAGTTTTGTGGTAGAAAACAGTAGCAAATTTGGAAGCACGGATGTTTTGCATAAAAATATGCTAATTTATTTTACATCTTTGCCACTTTGTCTTTGTTTATTTATTTGAAGGAACGCTGTCATTTTTTACATTTAAGAAAATATGTGTCATGATGTGTGACTCGACCCAACGGGTGGTCGTTCAACGGACAGCACAACTCACACACAACGGAGTGGGAAAGGCGAGAGGAGGGCACTAACAATAGGGAATGAGGGATGGTCACCACCTGAGCTCAAACCTGAGCCTGTCCCTGCACTCCCCTAATGCCCTATGCAGGTCCTCCCCCCCACCGCTGTCAGTATACTTTGTAACCTATAACTACCCTGGCTAGTGCACTGCCCTGGCTAGAACACTAGCCTCACCTCTGCAGATAATAAATACAGGGAGAAGTGACAAACACCAAAGGGACAAGGTAACAAAAAAACACCACACTTAGCTTGTGAACACCGCTGCTAAGCTCCACACAGCAACTGGACTCCAAACACCAGATGTGGCTGACACCAGAGAGCTGCTCCTGCTAGGCTGGTTTCCAGATAGGACCTGTATCACCAGCAGTCAGCTGATGCATCAGGTGACCTTTTAAAAGATGGTGGGAGTGGTCACCACCTGCATCAGCTGACCCAACAGCGCTGCAATTACACCAGCTTGCCAGTGGGGAAAAACTGATATTAACCCACGCTGGCCTGAAAGGAAAACGTTTAATTGAGTGGAACCAGAGCTTCCACAAATCCAAAAATGGATCGTGACAGTACCTCCCTTTCAATGAGGGGCCTCTGGACCCTCAACACCAGACCGCCCCAGAAATTGACATACGGTGAGGACGCCTCGATCCACCAGAGTTCACCTCTGCAGTCACCTGACCCTCAGGTTTATGGCAAACGCAGCCCGATGGAGGTGATAATAACGTAGGCTCCGGAGGCACTACAAATCTCCGGAGTGCCGACCTGTGGAATGTGTTGTGTACGTGCATTACTTTGGGTAACTCCAGCTGGAAAGTCCCCGGGCCCAGTATGGCCAACACCAGATACGGCCCGATCACCCTAGAACTCCAGGTCCCAGTAGCACACTTCCGCCTGATGTTTTTGGTGGATACAAACACATACTCTTTCATACACAGGTCCAGACCTGAACGTTTATTTCCATGCACAAGTTTGTCACAAGATGGTGAACTCTTTGAGGAACCGACAACAGAGAAGTTCTCCTATGTCACCAAACTCATACCCCCACTATGCACAGAGGGAACTACCACCCTCCCCTGACCCCTCCTCCTAAGAGGACTCTGACACTCAGGGTTAACTTGTGGTGAGGGTTGAGTCTTGCCCCTATTCCCTGATAGCACCTCTGCTGCCCCCACCGGAGAAGAAGGGGCCGGTTGCAGAAAGATGGCAGAGATCGTAGTTTCCGTGCAACAGTCCTCACACGACTGGTCTCAGCTGACTACTTCCCGGGTCCGCCAATCTATGACTGGGTTATGCTTTTTCAACCAAGGGAGGCCTAAGACGATGGGAGTTGGCATACCCTCCAAGACGTAGCATGACAGGGATTCTTCATGATGAGTCCCTATACAGAGGTGTATATCATCTACAACGTGGGTCAACCTCCCCTGGCTGAGTGGGACAGAGTCAATGGCCCGAATGCTTAGGGGTCTCACTAGCGTCCTACCCCTCAGACCATGGGTTTGAACAAAGCGAGCATCCCACAAATTGACTCCCACTCCACAAGCACCAGTACAGTCTCAGTTACCACGCCAACCACCACCACAGCAGGTATGGTACACTGAGAAGAGAAGATGGAGGAAATATACACACCCTGGTCGCCTACCTCCAAACGACCAGGCGGACATGGCTTAGGAGCTGGTGTTGAGACTTTGGTGTGAGCTGGGCAGACACCGATGAAATGACCAGTCTGCCCACAGTAGAAACATGCTCCTATACCACGGTGAACCGCAGGCAACCCTGTTTGAGATGCAACTCCTCCCACCTGCATGGGGTCATCCATCTGCACCGGTGTGTCCTCCTCCCTAGCAAGGACAACAGGGGGCAGATTTGGTGTATGCTTCTCCATGAGGCGTCTATCCACCCGGATAGCAAGGGACATGGCGGCATCCAACGACCTGGGGGCAGCATACTGCACCAGAGTATCCGGCAGCCTAAGTGACAAACCGTGACAAAAAATGCTCCTAAGGGCGGAGTCATTCCACTGCGTGTTAGTGGCCCACCTCCTAAACTCTGAGCAGTCCTCCACAGCCGGCCATCCCCCTGCTTGATCTTACGGAGACGAGACTCAGCCAGAGAGACGCCATCAGTATCCCCATACTCAAGCGCCAAAACCGCGAAAAACTCATCCACCGACCGCAAAGATGGTGAACCGGTCAGCAGAGAGAAGGCCCAGGCATGGGGATCACACTTGAGAAGGGAGACTATAATCCCCAAGTGCTGTTTCTCACTTACTGATGAACGAGGGCGAAGCCGGAAGTATAATTTACAGGCTTCCTGAAAAACCGCAAACTTATCTCTCCCTCCAGAGTACCGGTCAGGGAGAGATATCTTGTGTTCCGGTTGAGTCTGCAACTGAGCCGAGGCCCAAGTCCCCATCAACTGCTAAAGCTGCTGCATCACCTGACCCCGCAGCTCCTTAAGCTCAAGCTCATCAGTGAGTGTCTGGATCAGTTGGGCAAAGGCCTGCAGTTGAGCCATTGCTCACCGGAAAATGTGACGATGATAAGGTCACAATGTGTGACTCGACCCAATGGGTGGTCGATGAACAGATGGCACAGTTCACAACAGGTTAAGAAAGGTGAGAGGAGGACCCTAACAATAAGGAATGAGGGATGGTTACCACCTGAGCTCAAACCTGAGCCTGTCCTTGCACTCTCCTAACGCCCTATGTGGGTCCTTCCCCCACCTCCAAAAGGATACCTCATCCCTAGTTGCCACCTATAA
Source organism: Oophaga pumilio (assembly GCA_009801035.1). NCBI lineage: Eukaryota > Metazoa > Chordata > Amphibia > Anura > Dendrobatidae > Oophaga > Oophaga pumilio. The sequence continues at coordinate 47,572 of VIAB01004352.1, read as the reverse complement.
CTGCCCTGGCTAGTACACTGGCCGGCAAGGAGCACTAGCCTCACCTCTGCAGATAAAAAATACAGGGGGAAGTGACAAACACCAAAGGGACAAGGCAACAAAAAAACACCACACTTAGCTTGTGAACACTGCTTCTAAGCTCCACACAGCAGAAAACACAGCAACTGGACTCCAAACACCAGATGTGGCTGACACCAGAGTAGGCTGGTTTCCAGATAGGACCTGTATCACCAGCAGTCACCTGATGCATCAGGTGACCTTTTAAAAGATGGTGGGAGTGGTCACCACCTGCATCAGCTGACCCAACAGCATTGCAATTACACCAGCTTGCCAGCGGGGAAAAACTGATATTAACCCCCGCTGGCCTGAAAGGAAAAAGTTTTAATTGAGTGGAACCAGAGCTGCCACAAATCCAAACATGGATCGTGACAATATGCTTATTAAATGTGACACATTTTATTTATGATCAGGTTAGAGACTCCAGCGTCAAGTACCACACATTCCTTTGATCATTGTGGGCAAAGAGTTTTATTTTAACCTCATCGGTCCACAAGACTTGTTTTCAAAATGCATCAGGCTTGTTTAGATGTTCTTTTGCATACTTCTGATGCAGAATTTTATGGTGAGGACACAGGAGATGTTTTCTTTTGATGACTCTTCCATGAAGGCCATATTTGTGCAGGTGTCTCTGAACAGTGGATCACTTTACCAGAACTACAAAATCTACTAAATCTTTTTGAAGGTCTTTTGTAGTCTAGCAGGGGTTCTAATTTGCCTCTCTGTAGGCGGAATAGGCATAGTACAAACAGCGCCTCCCTAGGCTGCAGTCCATCTGCCTGGAGGGCATAGGACAATAGGAGGCTATGTGTCCAGGACCGTGACATCTCTAGCAGAGAAAGCCTTTACCAGCGGCTTTTGGCAACCCCTCAGCAACCCCTTGGGAACTAGGACTCCTCCCTGTTGTGGCTCTACCACATCTCTTCTGAGATTTGGGCTCTTTTGGGGTACCCCAGTATGGCGATGCAACAGCGCTCGGCTTTCTTAGGGACCTATTGACCACCTGGTACTTTTCCACTAAGTCAACCAGGTCATCCGCATCCCAGGTCTGCACCAGTGTCCTAGGAAGGAAGTGAACAAATTTATCCATGACAACCTGTTTGACCATCTGAGCTAGAGTGGAAGACTCCGGCTGCAATCATTTGTGTACAAGATGCAGTAAGTTGAACATTTGGGAATGAGGGGGGTTGTCACCATAATACGTCCCGTGGGGAACTCTACGTGTGCCAAAATTTCAGTTTTAAATTTGGCATACTCCTGTGAATCCTGTAATGCCAGGTCATAATAAGCTTTTGGGGCTCACCAGTTAGACAGGGGGCGGGCACCTCTGCCTACTGCTCTGGTGGTAGCTTCTCACGCTCTGCTACCCATTCAAAAACAATCAAAATGCCTCCACATCATCCCCTGGGATCACCTTTTTCATGGCTCATCTTACCACTTTATGAACGTACGAGTCATCACCTGGACTTGGTGAAGGGGCTGCCGGCCTCCCACAAATGGCCTCTGCAAGGAGTTCCATGTGCCGTGTTTATCTGTTTCCTGTTGCACCAGCTGCTGCTGTTGAGTTACTTGCTGCTGCTATTGATCCTACTGTTGTTGGACCTTGACTAGGTGCTTGATAAGCTCCTCCATGCTGTCTGTCGCTGTTTCCTGGCTTTGACCACCTTTACAGTTTGTCCACAGCCGCCACATGTGTTCCTGGAACGTTGCCCGCATTCTTCACCAACTGTGGTTGATCGACTAACTCAGCTGCACATGGGGATAGATACAGGAATATTGTGTCTTTAAGTCCTTCACTGGTTTATTATATACATGTGGCATAAACCATTAAGAAGTAAAATAAACACAGTCCTTTGGGCAAAACAGGAAAACAAAACCAAATTGTATAGCAGGGATCATAGACCTGAGGGATCCCATTCAGGTTAGCAAATCACATGGCTCAGATTAGCACAAACACGAGCACCTGTCCAGATTTAACATCATTCAAAGTAATACAATAATTAAAGCAAAATAATGACAACCCTGCCCGTAAGAGCTTACAATCTACAATAAGGAGGTGTAGACACAAAGTACAGGGGCTTATTTACAATGATGGTCCAGCCATCTTGAGGGAATGGGGACGGATAAAGGCTGCATGAGGTAGTCACCAGCCAGTTTTTGTGGTGCTATTGGGTGTAGTGGAGTTTGATAGAGGGTTATTCTCAGATAGATAGTGAATGGACTACACACACACACACACACACACACACGGACTTTGATTAGGGAACATGATAGGCCGCTCTGAATACATGTGTTTTTATGGAGCGCCTAAAGCTGTGTAAGTTGTGGTTAGTCCTAATTTCTTGGGGTAGCGCATACCAGAGGAATGCAGGAGAAGTCTAGGAGCCAGGAGTAGGAGGTACAGATAAGTGCAGAGGTTAGTCGAAGGTCGTTTGCAGAGCGTAACGTAAGCCAATAAACAGAAATGAGGGAGGAGATGTAGGGGGGTGCCGCACTATGGAGAGATTCGTGGGTGAGAACAAGCAGTTTAAATTGGATCCTATAATGAATGGGCAGCCAGTGCAATGACTGGCACCGAGTGGACGCGTCCGAGTACCGATTAGCCAGATAGAAGACCCTGGCTGCGGCATTAAGGATGGACTGGAGAGGGGAAAGTCGAGTGAGGGGGGGCCAATTAATAGAGCATTACAGTAGTCAAGGCAGGAGTGGATCAGGGCAACAGTGAGGGTTTTTATTGTTTCCATGGTGAGAAAAACAAAATTCTAGAGATGTTCTTTAGGTGTAAGTGGCAAGAATGGGCAAGAGATTGTAAATAGGAGGTGAAGGAAAGATTAGTGTGAAACATAACACCCAGACAGCGTGCCTGCTGCTGGGGCGTTATTATGGTGCCACTCACAGAGAGGGAGATGTCAGCTTTAGTGAGGTTAGTAGTCGGCGGGAGCAGAAGAAGTTCAGTTTTGGACAGGTTGAGTTTCATTAAGCCCTCTCAGCACATAGCATGCTGGAGCAAGCTCACAGGTTTCAAATCACTGAAGCTAATAACCTCAGTGAAACATATCTCCCCGTCAGCACTTGGCCAGTGACTTTGTCACACAATGTATGTATCGTTTTAGTTGTGAATATGTACACTATGTTTTTGATTTTTCACTCACTTGTGGAGCAGATGTATCTGCCCTATAGGAACCACACATCTGCCCTATAGGAACCAATCACAGCGTGATTTACTTTTTTCCACAGCAGCTTTAGAAATTAAAGCTTTATTGTGATTGATTGATATGGGCAACAAAGGCTGTTAAACTGTTATGCAGTTTTGATAAATGTGCAGTTTTTTACATCATGCAGTACACCTGTAGTTGGGTGGATTTTACATCACTGATCTCAGCAGCAGGAAACAAAAACAAGTCAGCTCTGCACTGCTTATTAATTACAAGCCCTGTTATGGAGGACTGCAGGAGAGTTGAGCTCTGCTAGAAACCAAACAATGATGTTAGTAGAGAGACAGCTATACTGATGTAGATGAGATGGCAGAAAAGAAAACCAGGCAGACAGAGAACTGTACAGAAACAGAGAGTGCACAGGGGCATAAGGTGAATTCTACACTTAGATTTGGTTGATGATAATTCAGAGAGGTGGGACTAGTCAGGAGACGGTGAACAGGTCTTCATCATTGTGGAACAGCAAAGTGCTGCTAGGAAATGTAGTTTTAGCACTGCAAGAATAGGACCACCCATTCAGCTATGTGAAGCTGGATGCACTGAGGGTCAGATAGAGATGAAAAAAATCAGCCAAGCCCAAGGCCCGAGTGGGCACACGGATGTCAGATGTTGCTGCAGAAGGCAGATGAAACAAGGACTAGAAGCACAGGGAGACAGGACCAGATAGAGGGGTGGGAGCAGGTACTAGGAGCATCAGAGGCCGCAGAGACATGACACGGGAAAACTAGGTGTGTTTTGGGGGGCCTTAAACAGTCTTAGGTAATCACATGGGAGCATACCACTAGCAAAACCTGGTGTGGAGCACAGCAGAGAGCAGCAGTCATAGAATCATAGAATGTTAGCGTTAGAAGGGACCTCCTGGGTCATCTGGTCCAACCCCCTG
>VIAB01004351.1:95187-119261 GCA_009801035.1 Oophaga pumilio | reverse complement strand
AGGAGGACTGTCATGGGGGGCAGGAGGCTCAGCACCAGGTGTGGTCTATAGGTGGCCATCAGGCTTCTTACTAGTCAGCCCTGTAGTCTCAGCCAAAAAGATCCTGATCCTGGAGGCTGGGCTGTATGTGGGGGCTCATATGTGTTACACTGCAGTGAAAAACAGGATCCCCCAAATCTAATGTCAGGAGGTGTCTGAATAGGTTCCCGTGGGCGGCAGAGCCCTTGTCACATCTGTTTTAGAAAATATCTGTATTCCCCATTTTAAAACCAAATCATGCAGTCGTTGATGGTGGCCGACTATGAATGGAAGAATAAGGTCATGTTCAGATGAGCAGATGCAAAAATCGGCCAGGTTCCATCCAGAAAAAAAAAAACAATTTTTTATCTTTGTGTCTATTTTATACATTACGTGAACAATTTAAGAAATAAAATGTCAGATACTGTTCCCTCTCTTAGCAATTGTATTGGATCTATGAAAACGCATGAGATCCTGATACGGTAACCCGTAAGTAAGGGGTTACTCTGGGCACGCATTGACTTAGAATGGGAGACTCCTGTCCAAAATCCGGACCCTAGTAGGACATGCTGCCATATCTTTCACATGCTGCCAGTCTGTGTATAAAGTGTTGCTGTGAAGACACATTGACTATCATTGCTCAGTGTCCTGTGTGTTACCCGTTCTGCACACGGACATTTTGTCTGAACAAGCCCTTACTGAGGAACAGCACTATGTCACACTGCTTCCTGGATTTTGTTTTTGGAGCAAAATTAATACTTCAGTGTGAACTGCTCCCAGGATTTGTCAAGACCTGAAATCAGGTCACTTAAGAAAGATTGCAAATCAGAGGTGTGACGTTGTCCCAGTGCGGGCACACCTCACTGCAGCTTTGTTTATTAGCCTTGTTTTTTAGCTTTTATATTTTAATTGTGCTTTGCTTCCTCACAATGACAATGACTGCTGCTTCTTGTGAGTGAAGTCAGGCATATTTTTTTTTTTTTTTGCTTTAAATGTTCAAAGGCTGACTGAGGTTTGGTTCAGATGGCCATACTTCATGGTCCGTATATGTACTGACCTGTTCTTACACGGAGCTTGAGATGCGGACCTCTGAACCTTGCCTTAAGACTGCTTCAGATGTGTATTATACGTAAGCTTGCTTCCCATGTTTCAGCCCGATAACCCACAGACTGCACACTCACCAATCTTATTCATTAGGGTTGTTCAGATGACAGTCTCTCAGTACATGTGAAAACATACTTGCTGCGTGTCTTAGGTATTTCGGATGAGAATTACTACCCATTCAAAGGTATGGGTGCACAAAAAAAAACAAATCGTATCCAGTTTTTACAGATACATTGTAGTTATTAAAATAGGAGAATCTATTTGGTCTTGAAAATTTAATTCACTGCTGATGTATAAAAATGGATTGCATAGAAATAAAAAATACAGGCATAGGGGTGAAAATTGTCTTATTTTTCTGGAGGAAAATTGGACAGTTTTTCATAAGCTTGTCTGAATCTGGCCGTAGGCTCCACTCATGTGCTGTCCAAATCGATAAAGTTCAACTGATGAAATGGATCCCGGATCCAGCCTTGAGTTCCATTAGGCTCAGAGCAGAACCAATTCTAGTCCGTGTTTGCGGGTCAGACTTGGCCATACAAGTAAATGAGGATCTGTAATACAGTAATGCAAGTTAGAACCCTTCCAGACTGCCTCTGGTTTGCGGCTCTGCCTTACAGAGCTCTTGTTTAGTGATACATGTTGGCTAAAAATGAGGCCTTCCAGGGAGTCGTCTCATTGGCTTGCAAGCACAGCTTGTCGTTAAACAAAGATGGAAGTAACTAGGTTGATACCTGAGAAAAAAGTCAGTCCATTTTCTCTTGGATGGTAGCACCCAGATGTGTGAATGTAGCCTTAGGGTATGTGCACACTATGCGGATTTAGATGTGGATCCGCATCGTTTTTGAACGCGCGGATTCCCATCAGATCCTCAATGTAGTGCACAGCCAATGTAAGGCTATGGAAATGGAGTTTCGTTGTGCACATGCTGCGGAAAAAAACGTGCGGATTCGCTGTGTTTTATTTTCCGAAGCATGTCAATTCTTTGTGCAGATATGCAGTGTTTCTGCGCCCATTGCCAGGCATTGAGTCGGGAACATCCGCAGCAAAGCCGCAGGTCTAAAAAAAGATCTGCTGTTTTGCTGCGGATGAGATGCTGCAGATTGGGAGGAGGGAAGTGTGTGGGCGGTGACTATGTGCGTGTATGGTTTGTGCGGGGCACCGCGTGTATGTGTGTGGGGGACTGCGTGTATGTATGTATGCAGTCTGTGTGTGCGTGTCTGTGTAAGCAGCCATTGTCTGATGGGACTACTGCTCCCATCCGGCAATGAATGCTCACAGTGACAGCATTGCCGATCATGGGAAAGTAGTCCCATCAGACAATGGCTGTGATCAGTATTAAAAAAAACAAAACAAAAAGCAAAAAAAACCATACAGAACATACAGTACATACATATAACATACAGAACATACATATAACACATAACATAGAGCACATAATTACCAAACACCTAGACCCCGATGCCCTCGTCTTCTTTAATAAAAATAAAATAACAATTTATACTTACCTTTCCGCCGTAGTCCAGTTATTAAGGAGTGTCCCACGACGATCTACCCTGTAGAACAGTGACATTGGGTGATGTCAGTGCTCTACAGGGGCCCCACGATCAACTGACAACGCGATGTATATTCGTCCGCCGCTGTCGGGAGAAAGGTCCCTTCAGTTCATTCTCTCACCGGCAACGCTCTGTGAGAAAATTTCCCCTTATTACCCCATATGCCACCGCTACATGGCATTTGGAAGAGAGGGGCTAAGTGCCAGAATTTCTGAGGTGGCTGAGGGCTTGTGTTTGATGCCAGAGAGGGGCAAATACCCATGGCCCCTTCCTAGGCTATGAATATCAACCCACAGCTGTCTGCGTAGCCTTTCTGGCTATTATAGGGGGACCCCACATCATTTTTTTTGTGGGGCCTCCCTATTTTAACAGCTGCGGGCTGATATTCATAGCCTGGGAAGGGGCCATGGGTATTACCCCCTTCCCAGGCTATAAACATCGTCCCTCAGTCGCTGGCTTTCCCTCTCTGGACTTGAAAATTGCGCGGGAGTGCATGCAATTTTTTTTTCAATTTCCTTTTTTTTTTTAAATTAAGCAAATATTGCGTTTAAGGCTTGGGGTCACACTTTACGAGAAACTCACACGAGTCTCGCACCTCAATACTCGCACTACCGCTGGCACTCGGGACTGGAGTGTGCGGCTGCATGTATTTCTATGCAGCTGAACACTCCGGTCCGAGTGCCGGCGGCAGTGCGAGTATTGAGGTGCTAGACTCATGTGAGTTTCTCGCAAGTGTGACCCCAGCCTAACGAAGATTTTTTTCTATCTATAGATATATCTATTTGTTTATCGATAGATATATCGATAGATGTCTGTATGGATAGACAGATGTCTGTATGGATAGACAGATGTCTCTCTGGATAGACAGATGTCTCTCTGGATAGACTGATGTCTCTGGATAGACTGATGTCTCTGGATAGACTGATGTCTCTGGATAGACTGATGTCTCAATGGATAGACTGATGTCTCAATGGATAGACTGATGTCTCAATGGATAGACTGATGTCTCTAGTGATAGACTGATGTCTCTAGTGATAGACTGATGTCTCTAGTGATAGACTGATGTCTCTAGTGATAGACTGATGTCTCTAGTGATAGACTGATGTCTCTAGTGATAGACTGATGTCTCTAGTGATAGACTGATGTCTCTAGTGATAGACTGATGTCTCTAGTGATAGACTGATGTCTCTAGTGATAGACTGATAGATATGGGATAGATACATAGGTAGATAGATGATTGATAGAAGGAATGAGATAGATAGATGATAGATAGATAATAGGTAGATAGATATGGGATAGATCTAGCTATCTTTCTATTTGTTATCTGTCTATCTGTGTGTGTAATGGAGTGTGGGTTGGACAAATATAAAAGTGGAGGTTGGACAAGAAATAACATCACAAAACTTTTTTTTTTGTTAAATAATATATCTTTATTTAGCTTACAAAAACACATACAAATCCGCATGAAAAAAAAAAAAACGCATGAAAATCCGCATCTGCGTTTTCTACCAAGAGGTGCAGAGTCTGTGCAGAAAATTCTGCAGGCAAATCTGCAGCATGTGCACATACCCTGGAAAGCTGGGAATCTGTTACAGTGCATCTTGCCAAAGGTGTCAATGATCCAAACATCTGGCTAATAGAGGTCATAGAATGATAAAACATAACTAGAGAGAGTTACAATTTTTATTTTGAAGCCAGGGTTGGATGCAGCACTTTTTTATAATCTCCGACCCTATCTGTAGTGCCCTGGTATGCTTTGTTCTGTCAGGTTTCCATTCCTTTGTTTGACATCAATGATGGAGTAGTCTGTTGCACTATTCATTCCTAAAACAAGGAAATACCAAGTCATTGTGTAGGAATTTTGAGTCAGAGGCTCCATCATAGGTAGTATGAGACTGTTGTATTTAAGAGCCTCGCTCACCTCTTCCCCACTTCAGTGACTACTATAAGGCAGCATCATTTTATGACAAATCCAGTTTCCTTAAATAGCCTGCTAGAGTACTAGCTAAAATCCTCCAGCTGATATAGCTAGCAGATAATGCAAACAGATCAGTTACTCCCATCTGCTGAGATCTGAGGGGTGTGTTTCGTTACTGCTCATAAAAACAAGCTACCGTACTTTGCAATTTACTTTTTCTTACATTTTTCCAGCTCCCTCTCCCGCTTGTCTGACACTAGCTCTACTTTTCTATTTTATTGTTGTTCAGTGCTCTGCGCCAAGGGGATTCGCCACTACTGTTTTCTTGTACAGCGTACAACTGTTGCACTGAAGCCGCTTTGCCCCTAAACCCGTCTACCTCTCTGCAGCCACAACGCTTTTACAAAGCTGAAACCAGAAATTTACATACACTATATAAAAAGACACATATGCATGTTTTTCTCAATATCTGACATGAAATCAGAATAAACCTTTCCTGTTTTAGCTCAATTAGGATAACCATAATTATTAATATTTGCCAAATGCCCGAATAATGAGAGAGAATGTTTTAAGGCATTTTTATTACTTACTGAAAAGTCAAAAGTTTACATACACTAAGATTACTATGCCTTTAAATAATTCTAAAAATCCAACGTGGAGCACAGCACAGGGCGGCTGCCAAAGGGGAAGGGGGCAGTGCCCATCCCAGAACAATTCTATGGTACAGGAATGCATTGCCTGACTTATTGCATTGGTTCCAACAGTACACAGAGTCTTTGTGGTGCCAGTAAGAGTCTGTGTGGTGTCAGTATCGGCATCGGTAACATTACTGACTACAGCACGTAGTAGGCGAGGTGGGAGGAATGTTAGGAGGGAGAAAGTGTGCACAGTGATTTATAGATGTACAGACGGAGCTTTGTAGTTGGGAATGAGAGAGCGATGGGACATATACAACTTTGCCTCTTGGGAAATGTAGTATAGAGGCATAAAGGGAAAGTTGTCAGGAAGTTGAGAAAACAATAAGAAACCACAAAGATGGCTGCTGGGGGTTAATAAAAGCAAACTAGAGGTCCCTAACTGGGGATACCAGATCATTTTTGTTGTGTCCAGAAAATTCCTTTAAGCTGTAAAATTGCTGATAAAGTGCATCAACTTGTACAATTTGTGCTCATATACTTGCTATTATGTATTAAAGCTGTGTGTAAATCAAGCCTTTTAGAAGTTGTTTTTTTTTTCTTTTTCATTTTGCCTTCGTTGTGACATTGTTTTTATGTTTTTCCCTACAAATTAGTATTCAGCATGTGTACGGAGCACAACATCCACCTTTTGATCCACTGCTGCATGGAACGTAAGTAGATATTTTCTTTTTAGTCCTTTCATCTTCTCTTCTATTAAAACTAGAACAAACGGCAATGGGCAAGCTTTTAGCTCCGTTTTTATGTATTATGGGCAGTTGACCCACTTGTTTGGTTTAGTTTTTTTTTTTTTTCCCTAAGGATGAAATAAAAAATTGGATTTTTTGAAATGCAGAATTTATCATTTATGCTTTGTAAAGGATAAGTTATTGATCTGTGGCAGACTCTTAATGTAAGAACTCTTTCTCCTTTAGTTTTGGCAAACGATGTAAGCCGTTCAGTGGCCGGAGGAGGCGCTGGAGCTAGCGAGCTTCTTGGTCACATGCCAGACATGAAGATAATAGGCATTGGTCCGAGCTTTATTATTAGAAAGAGGGAAATACGGTACTAGAGGAGGACAATAATCAATCATGTTATCCAATGGTGGCTCTGTAACTGAGGATCAGCTCCATAGCTAATACAAATGGCTGCAGCTACTTGGTACTGCTTTTATTTTGCCAGAGGAAGAAGATCTCATGAACACCTCCAGTGTTTTTATTCTGCTGCTTCAAAAACAATGCAGCCAGGTATGCCAGCGTCTAAAAGGCACCATGTGCATTTACACCATGACTTGCTTAAAGCATTCATTTTTACAGTAATTTTTTTTTTATTTTGCACTTATAAAATTTTATAGCAAAGTCTATGACAAAAATCTGCCTTACCCATAGAACTCTAAAATCATCTGTAAATAACAAAACACTGACTTTTTTTTATTTTTTTTTTCGTATACTATAAAGCAACATTTAGCTGCAGTGTTATTGACCTAGAAAAATCCATTAATAACATTGTGAAAAACTGAACTGTGTGAATTCAGCATAAAGGTAGTTTCTTGGAGTATAGGGGGAAAGGTTGAGGAAAGCAATCTGCCAAATGTTCACTTGTTTATTGAGCAGCATTTGTAATGAATACCCATCTTTAAAGATAATCTGTCAGGAGGTTTTTGGTACCTCATCTGATAACAACATAATGTAGTCAGAGAAGCTGAATCCAACGATGTGTCACTTAAGGCTGGGTCTCACATAGCGATACACCAGCGATCCCGACAACGATCAGGATCGCTGGTGTATCGCTACATTATCGCTGCTGAGCTGCCAAACAGGCAGCTCAGGCAGCGATCAGTACAAGCGACACTGCGGGTAACATCGCTTAGTTACCCGCAGTGTACCTTGGATACCAGCTCCCTGCTTCAGGGAGCTGGTATCCAAGGTACACAGCTGGTTTCTAGGCACAGCCCCGCGCCTGGAAACCCGCTGTGTACCTTGTTAACCAGCGATCAAAAAAATGTCCTGACATTTCAGCGACGATCAGCGATACCCGGCAGGGGGGCTGATTGTCGCTGAATGTCACACACAGCGATATCGCTGGGGAGATCGCTGCTGCGTCACAAAACTAGTGACTCAGCAGCGATCTCGCTAGCGATATCGCTATGTGAGACGGGGGCTTTAGTCTTCTGGGTGCAACCGTTCTGACGCAATTAGAGCTTTTAGATTAAAGCCCCCGTCACACACAGTGATCTCGCTAGCGAGATCGCTGCTGAGTCACTAGTTTTGTGACGCAACAGCGATCTCCCCAGCGATATCGCTGTGTGTGACATTAAGCGACGATCAGCCCCCCTGCTGGGTATCGCTGATCGTCGCTGAATGTCCTGGACATTTTTTTGATCATTGTTCTCCTGCTGGCCAGCACGCATCGCTGCGTGTGGCTGGCAGGAGACCAGCGATCTGCTGGTAACCAAGGTACACATCGGGTTTCCAGGCGCCGGGCGGTGCCTAGAAACCCGATGTGTACGTTGAATACCAGCGCGCTGCTGCAGGGGAGCTGGTAATCAAGGTACACATCAGGTTACCAGGCGTCGCGCAGCGCCTGGAAACCCGATGTGTACCTTGGTTACCCGCTCCCTGCACCAGCGGGCTGGTATCCAACGTACACTGCGGGTAACTAAGCAACGTTACCCGCAGTGTCACTGCTTGTGTCACTGCTTGTCACTGCTTGTTTGGCAGCTCAGCAGAGATCATGTAGCGACACACCAGCGATCCTGACAAGTGCATATCGTTGTCGGGATCACTGGTGTGTCGCTATGTGTGACGGGCCCTAGAATGAAGCATAGCTGAGAAAGCTACCCCCGGACACCAGGCTTTGTATGTATATTATATGTAGACAGTGAGCTGCTAATTATCACAGAAAGTGGTGGAGTCAGACTAGCTTGCACTGTCCCAGCAAGAAGCTCCTGGTGATAAAACAATCATTACAAGCAAACAAAATCACTTGATAAAAGAGGCATCACTGTGTTTTTTAACCCCTACATAATGCTGTCTTCAGATTACTTAGTAAAAACCTGCTGACAGTCTCTTTAGAAGCCAAGGGACTAATGCATGTATAGTTTTTCACACCATATGAATATTCAACATAAACTAGTTTGAATGGAGTGAGATTTATCTAACAATAGGACGAAAGTCAGTGGATCCATGAAATACAAATTAAAAAAGCAGTATGGAACTAGTAGGATTAGGAAATAGATTATTTATCTATGATGGGAAATCCATGGTATTTAGCTGGTGAAAGACAGAGGAGTTTAGCTATATTCATCTGAATACAATTTTATTCCCCTGTCCTTCAATCTTTCCTGTCTGTCATCTCACACCGACCTCCAGTGCTGGCGTGCTGTACTGACACTTTTCTTTCCGCCAATCCCTAGGCACAGTGCCATACAGATAGAACACCCAGTTGTGAACGTGCATTAGAAAATCATGGCTACCTTCTTTCAGAAATAGTGCCACCCTTGATACACATGGGTTTGTGTGGTATTCTTGCTCAGTTTCATTCTCTCCATTGGGGCTGGGTTGCAATGCAAGAGACAACCCGTGGTCAGGGTTGGCGCAGTGTCCAAACTAATAAATCAGGCATGCTTTTCTAGCTTTGGTCCCCTCTTTTATGAAGAGACAAGAAATTTGAGACCACAATTAATTTATTATGTTTTATACTTGGTGACCTTTATGAAAAAAATTTGAATGAGCTTAAACATGATCTTATCCGCTTCCAGACTGTGCATAGACTTTAAACGTCTGCAAGAGCCGGCTCCGACTCATTTTCTAAAATGTGATTGTGTAGCTACAGGAGATGTAATACTGCTGTCAGAGACTTCTGGAGTGCCCATAGAGAAGGAAGAGATGGTTCATAGCACTAAACAAGCGCTTTCTATGCAGTAATAGAAAGCAATGGCGGCGCTTCCTCCTTTATTCACAGTGGTCATAGGACTCAGCAATCATTAGAGACCCAGACAGCTCTGCTATGTAGTCAATAGGCTGCATTTCCCCTGAAACTGGGGCTAATATAATATAATAAGACGAAAATAAAAATATATTTAAATTTTGAAAAGCTCCCCCGCTATTGTTTATGACCTTATAGGGGGAACAATGTGTAAAATAAATGAAAAAAATAATAGGAAAAAAAAATAAACTAATAAAAATAAATTAAAAAAGTGTCAGTTATATCAAAATAATTGTCTGTCAAAAGACTGGCAACCACATTTTTTAATGCATTTTCATGATCCTTTGTGGTGATTAAAAAGAACAAAAACAAGAAAAGCATAAACTTTTTTCCCTTACTTTCCCACTGGTGTAGCCCAATATAAAAATAAGAATGACCGTGTCATAAAAATGAAACCCCGTGTACTACTAAAGAAAGACACAAAAATTATTTGAATATCAAATATCAGAATGTAAAAAAAAATGTACAGCTCTTTAAAGTGCATGTGCGAAAAAAAAGCATAAAACGGCCTGGTCTTAAACTTTTTAATCTATTTATTTTGTTCTCACTAAATACTATTGTACTAATAGGGAAACGGCTCACTAGTAGTTTGAGTGAAGTTTCTCACTTTAAGGGAACCTTAAAGGTGCTTTCACATTGCGTTCCGCCTTCTGTTCGGGGGCATGTTGGAGCTTATGTCTGAACCTCCCGCAAAACAGCATTTGGACATATGCGCCAACGGGACCATAGACTATAATGATATCGGCAGAACAAACGTGTACTCTGCTGTACATCACTTTTGGGCGTGTACACCTTCTGGAGGCAGATATCCAGACAAAGTCTACTACATCTGGATGTTCACGTCCGGGAGTGATGTACAGCAGAACTCACATTTGCTCTGCAAGCACTGTTATAATCTATGGCTCCTTCAGCTCATATGTCCGAATCCCTTTTTCCCAGGGGGTTCAGACATAAACGCCAATGGGGCCACCGAACGGATGCTGGAACACAATGCTGGTTTCATCCAGCCACTGATGTTTCTGGGTTGTGAGTCATGGAGAAATCAAAAGAATTGTCAACGGATCTATGGCAAAAGGTAGTTGAGTTGTATAAAACAGGAGAGGGATGCAAAAAGATATCCAAGGAATTGATAATGCCAGTCAGCAGCATTCAAACTGTGATTAACAAATGGAAAATCAGGTGCTCTGGAAAAACAAAACCACAGTCAGGTAGACCAACAAAAATTTCTGCCAGGAAAATTGTTTGGGATGCAAAGAAAAACCCACAAATAACATCAGCTGAAAGACTGGACTCTCTGAAAACTAGTAGTGTGGCTATTTCAAGATGCACAGTAAGGAGACACTTGGAGTGATGAGACCGAAATTGAACATTTTTGGCCACAACCATAAATGTTACATTTGGAGAGAGGTCAACAAGCCTATGATGAAAGGAACAACATTCCTACTGTAAAGCACGCTGATGTTTAGGGGATGTGTGAGCTACAGAGACACAGGAAACTTAGTGAAAGTTGAAGGAAAGATGAATGCAGCATGTTATCAGCAAATACTGGAAGCAAATTTGCAATCATCAGCATTGAAACTGCTCATGGGACATGCTTGGACATTCCAACATGACAACAGTCCAAAACGAAAGGCCAAGTCGACCTGTCATTGGCTACCGCAAAACAAAGTGAAGGTTCTGGAGAGGCCATCTCAGTCTCCTGACCTCAATATCATTGAGCCACTCTGGGGAGATCTCAAGCGCGCAGTTCATGCTAGACAGCCCAGGAATTTACAGGAACTGGAGGCTTTTTGCCAAGAAGAGTGGGCAGTGAAAATAAAGAACCTCATGCACAACTACCACAAATGACTTCAAGCTGTCATTGATGTTAAAGTGGGCAATACATGGTATTAAGAAATGGGGTATGTGAACTTTTGATCAGGGTCATTTGGATATTTTGGCTTGTCATTATGATCTAAAAAGAGAAAACGAAGTAGTTAGACAATAAATGGCTTCACTCAACCACTAACCATAAGTGGAGAACAAGTTTTGGTGTTATCATTCATATTCTCTGAAAAGAGGCCAAAAAAACAAAAGTTCTGCCAGGGTATGTAAACTTTTGAGCACAACTATATGTTCTCCATCCGAGAAAATGTGTGCGATTACGCTAATCGGACTCTTATCGGACTTTGGTCAGATTGGCACCCAATTTTCTCAGATATGGATAATTTTAAAATTCTCCACTTTCTCCATGCAGTCAGTCTGTGAAAATTGGACCCCACTTGCATATCATCCAAGTGAGGTCTGATGTTTTCATGGACCCATTGACATGAATGGTTTTGTGCCATCCAATTATTCGAGACAATCATGCAATTATTTATTTTATTTATTTATTCCTTGGTACACGTCCTAAGAAAAAATAAGACGTGCAAGGCCCCATTGAATAACATTGGTCCAAGTGAGAGCCGATGTTTTGTCGCTTTTCACTCGGAGCAAAACTATTGTTGTCTGCCTGAGTCCTCAGACTTGTGAGCACAATCAATCTTTACCAGGATTCCTGAAATGATGATTTTAATATTAGGATTACACCACAATTTACAGTAAACACACCGGCCTCATCAGGTCTATGTGAGCTGTATAAAAAAGTATACAGTTTTTATTGTGAGCTCTGGAGTTTACATGTTTTCAAAATAAAAAAAAAACATGTCTGCCAGTGGCCATTCCTAGGTCAGTTTCAATTTGATTGTTTTTACCTCCTCTCCATGGTCATCATGCTGTCAGTTTTGAATTACTTATTTCCATTTTGTGAAATCAATGGAAAGAGAAATTTGATTTATATTAACAGCTATTAAAAATTTTATGGAAGGGATTGAAAATGTTAGATACCTTGTTGTAAGCGTGAGTGATTTTTATCTCCTAGGAATTGGAAATGTGCTGAGAAAACTGCCGTTAAATACATTCTGAATAATAATCTCATGGTGTCGCTGTCATTTTTCATTTTTTATTTTACCACAGTATGTGATCTTGGAAGATGTTCACTATCCGCTACCTCTCAGCAATGTACTCGGGGTGGCTTACGTATACTTTTTTCTGATCAATAAAGTGAATATGGGTTTACTTTAGTTCAACAGATAGTGGGGTTAATTTTTTTATTTATCGATCTCAAGGTTTCCTTTCGAACCTTAATGCACACATCTTGCGAATATGTAAAGAAGTAGGGCATTGTAGTATCAATAGCAGCCGTATCTAGAAAACTGTGACCTCCGTTTCATGTGTCTCATGAGAAGTAGAACAATGTATTTTGACAATGCATCTAATCTGATATACTAAGCTGCGCAAATGTTTAGTCATAAAATATTAATCTATCGATACATTAATTTACATTTCCGTAATATTATTGCAAGTTTGAAAGAAGACAGAAGTCCAACCAATAATCTGATTTGGTCATTCAGTGGAAGCCAAAAACCCCACGAGTCAGATATTTCAATGTATATGTGTAGGGAAAAAATTCCTTTTGAACGCCACATATGGCAATCAGACTAGATCCCTGGATAAACGACCCATTGCAGAATCTAGTTCCCATAACCTGTAATATTAAAATTTTCAAGAAAGGCATCCAGGCCCTCCTTGAAACTTTTTTAATAAATCTACCATTACAACATCATGTGGCATGTAGTTCTATAATCTCACTGCTCGTACCGTAAAGAATCAAGATCTGTGATGATCTACCTCTGAGATGATCTACCTCTTCCGACAAGCCTACAACCAGCAGTGATCCTCAGTCTACTGAACCGCCGCACAACCAGTTCTACCCTCTCCTAGTGTATCCTCACCCATCCCCTATAGATTGTGAGCCTTTGCGGGCAGGGTCCTCTCTCCTTCTGTACTTATGTGTGTCCTGTATTGCTCACATTTATTGTACTTGTCTATACTCGCCCCCTCTCACATGTAAAGCGCCATGGAATAAATGGCGCTATAAAAATGAATAATAATAATAATAATTATTAAAGAAGCACTCCAATGAAGATTATTTATTTTTATAAAGCTGTGTATATGTGCATGTAGTGTGCATGTGTTTCTATATTCACCTACTGCTGCCTTCTCTGGGATCCAGCGCTGTTCTGCTCCTCTTCTCTGTGACGTCACCAAACTTCAGACTATCGTGGCTGGTACAGTGCCTGAAGCCGCTACCTCTGGGACAGAGAGGTCTTGCAGGGTGAGCGGGAGGAGCGCAGGCGCCACACCAGATCTGGGTGCAGGGTTTCCGCCTGCGCACGCGCGGACACGCTGAGGCACCCCCTGATGACGCGGCCGTGGAGGTCACTACAGAGGTGGTGCTTACGGGGCTGACCAGAAGTAGGGCTGAGGACGCAGATTCAAAAAGGGAAGCATGGAGACGCTCCTTGCTGCAAGCGGTCCCGGGCATGATGGAGAACAGCGAACCGCAGTAGCCACAGTCACCACAGCGGCAGAAACCAAAGACTCATGTTTCTGCAGGCAAGTGGAGCGGCCATTCTATGCAGCGCAGCAGGAAATACGGCACAATGGACAAATCTCCATCTTCAAAAAGCCCCTTATTGGATCCTATCCCTCCTCCAGAACCGATAGTCGCTGTTGCGTCTGATTGGTGAGTGATCTTCGTGAAAGTTCACCTTGTAATAGACCCGTGCCCTGACAAGACAGTACAGGACATAATGTTTGGGTCAGAGGAAGCGAAAAACATTTCCTCTGAATGAAAACATCAAGGCCGTAATCAAAAAAGAGTGGGGTAAACCTTATAGGAAGAATTCATCAGTACCTTCCCTTAAAAGAAAATACCCCTTTGAGGATACCGCATCAATATCATGGGATAAAGGTTCAAAATTAGATGTTGCGTTTGCCAAGGCCTCTAAAAAATTTGCCCTCCCCCTTTGAAGACATTGGAACCTTAAAAGACCCTGTGGAGAAACGGGGGCACCCAAGTCTGCTAGCCGAAACCGCATGGACCAGGGATCGTCCCACCTAACACCCGCTCTCCTGTTAAACATGGGCATAACACTACACAGACAACACAGGGTTACAGTAAAACATTGTGGCAATACTTTATTGAACCACAACAATCCCAGCAATTACCCCCAACATGGTGCACATTACAGGGCCTCACCCTTCCGCTGACTCGCCTAGTTGATGATAGATGTTACGTCAGAGCTCCCAGGGTCGATATTCCACCTGTGATATACACACAGAGAAAAGATATAAACAAGTGTAGGGAGATGACAGTCCATACAAGGTCCAAAGCTAGTTGACACGAGAGTCACCACCTGGCTTATCCGACCATCTCCATGGAACCAGGCGACCAGCGGGTCCCAAAACCTGGCTTTCTCCAAACATATCCATGGTTCATAGATGGTTACTGGATCAGATCTGTGTCCTTCCATCCAGAGCCGAAAATCCCTAGGTTGTTTCCCTTAGAATCATAGATCCATGTCCCTCGTGATGGTGCCATGATGAATTGGCTGCAGTCCTCTCATCCGTTGAGTGTTTTGAAGAATGTGCGACTGGTAGCTTTGGGTGACGAGATGAGATCTCCTCTCTCTGTCTCTTGAGTATTTTTATATCCAAGTGTCGTTCAGACCACCCTCACATTCTTTTCCCTCTTTACTTTAGAAGTCAACAAACTAGTTTCATAATACAACACACAATTAGCATATCAGTACACATCAATAGACAAAGATAAACACACTATGTACAAGCCACTATTACAGACTTACACAGTATGTTAAATAGTATATCAGCTTGCAAGACTGTCTTCTTGACCCACCAGTCATAAACACTTAAACCCACAAGCCAATATACAGATAAAAAAACAACTCCTCTTGGCCTGCAAAAACACAATCGTCTGAGGAATTAAGATATAATCTGATTTCTTCACAGACCCATTAGATAAAAAAGCTGATGCTTTTCTTAAAAGGGCATGGGAAACATCGGGGGGTAATCTCAGGCCAGCTATAGTGGTCACCTGTACCTTTAGATCCCTTATGATATGGGTGGATCAGAAAGAGAAACAATTCCAGGATGGGATACCCAGTAACAAAGTGTTAGAGTCCATTCCCTTAATACGGGGGGAAGCTGCTTTATTGGCGGATTCTTCAGCTGACTCAATCAGGTTAGCATCCAAGCCTGCAGCTCTCTCGAACGCAGCCCGTACAGCACTTTGGCTCATATGCTGGCCAAATTAAAGTTATGCTCAATCCCATGTGAAGGAAAGTTTTGGTTTGGGGAAACATTAGATGACATCCTTCAGAAGACAGGGGACAAGAAGAAAGGATTCCCTAACCCGGTCACCCCCACGCAAAATGGTCCTTTTGGAGCAGAAAATTCTTCTGTTTGAGGCCCCCGAGGGAGCAGAGTAGATGGGATGAGGGGAAGAGGAAAGACAAGGGTTTCCTCTTTGGAAACTCCTCTCGGGATAGGAAGCCCTGAAAGTGATGGATTTTCCCAGGTGGGGGGCAGACTATCCTGTTTCCTTCCGGCCTGGGAAAAGATTTCAAACAGCCCCTGGATTCTAAATCTTGTCAGGACAGGCCTTCGGATAGACTACCATTCCCTCCCTCCCCAGAACTTTGTCGTGACTCCCGCTTTGGTCCTCTCCGGAGGAACAAGAGGCCCTGGAGTGCGAGATTTTGGTCCTTGTAAACAAAACCGTTCTCCAGGAAGTTCCCCCTTGAGAACGAAGGGAAGGAGAACACAGATAGGTGTTACGGACAATCAAATTTGAGGGGGCTGAACGGTTATGTAAAAACTCAAAAATTCAAGATGGAGTCAATAAAGTTGACCGTCAAAATACTGTTTCTAAATTGTTTCCTGGCAGTTCTGGATGTCAGAGACGCATTCTACCATGTCCCTATACACCAGTGTTTCTCAACTCCAGTCCTCAGGACCCACCAACAGGTCATGTTTTCAGGATTTCCTTAGTATTGCAAAGGTGATGGAATTAATGCTTGAGCAGGTGATAAAATTATAACCTGTGCAATACTAAGGAAATCCTGAAAACATGACCTGTTGGTGGGTCCTGTGGACTGGAGTTGAGAAACACTGCTATACACAAAGGCTCCCAGAGGTTCCTCAGAGTAGCGGTCTCCATGAAAGGAGAAATAAAGTGTTCCTAGTACAAAGCCCTTCCCTTTGGGTTATCATTAGCCCCTCAGGTATTTAGCAAATTAGTGTCAGAGACAATGGCGCACCTGAGAGAACAGGGCACTCTAATAGTCCCTTATTTGGACCAATTTCTGGTAATAGGCGACTCTGCTCAACTTTGCAGAGAACAGCTAAGCAGAGTAATGACTACCCTAGTAGACCTGGGCTGGCCCCTAACCCTGAAAAAGTCAAGGCTCGAGCCAAGGACGGTGCAAGAGTTTCTAGGATTAATATTGGACTCTCAGAAGCAGGAGTGCTGCCTCCCAGTACAGAAAAGGGGAAGATTATAGACCACGTATCAAAAGCTTCACAGAATCCATCTATGACTTTGAGGAAGGCCATGTCCGTGTTGAGCTCCCTTACTGCTTGTTTGCCAGCATTGTTTGCAGTGGGCATAGCTACACACCAGGTACCTCCAGTTGGACATTCTAAAGAACTAGGCCTTATTAAAAGGTCACTTAGAGGGATACATGACTTTGACCACTATTCATTCCCTAAATTGTTGGGGAGATATTACCAATCTGTCCAAAGGGGTACCTTGGGTAATGATTGTGTCCCGGGTAGTTACCAGCGACGCAAGCCCGACAAGGTTTCTCAGGGGATTTGGAAAGGCCAGGAGCTTGAGGTATCCTCAAACCAGAAGTAGATATTGACAGTAATGTACGCCCTGTCAGAATTCCTGGATACTCTGCAGGGTCATCATGTGCGAGTATTTTTGGACAATCGGGTTGCAGTGGCCTATATAAACCATCAAGGGGGAACCAGGTTACTGGCCCTAAGTGACATAACATCCCAGGTTTTCAGTTTGGCAGAAAACAATCTCTTATTCCTATCGGCTCTACACATTCGGGGTGTAGAGAACCAAAAGGCAGATTTTCTGAGCCGCACTCATTTAAGACAGGGTGAGTGGGCTCTGAACAAGTCTGGTTTCAAACAGATTGTGTGGCCTCCCGGTCATAGATCTGTTTGCCAATATCAACAAAAAGGTAGAGAATGTTTGCTCCCTAGATCCCAGAGGGAACCCTCAGGCCCTAGATGCCTTTATAATCCCATGGAATCAGAGCCTAGCCTATGCCTTTCTCCCGGTCGTTCTCATCCCAGCAGTTCTAAGGAAGATCAGGGAGGAAAAATCGAGAATAATACTGATAGCCCCATTTTGGTAAAAAAGAAAATAG
The DNA here is from genome assembly GCA_009801035.1 of Oophaga pumilio. Classification (NCBI taxonomy): domain Eukaryota; kingdom Metazoa; phylum Chordata; class Amphibia; order Anura; family Dendrobatidae; genus Oophaga; species Oophaga pumilio. The sequence continues at coordinate 101,677 of VIAB01004351.1, read as the reverse complement.
TTCTCTTGAATGAGGATGATGTCGAACACCGATCATTGGGTTCTACCGGAACTTCCAGACCTTCTTTCTCAGGGATCTGTGTTCCGCCCTCATTTGGTGAACTTTAATTTCACTGCATGGAATTTGAAGGGGCGCTGTTGAGGGCTAGAGGGATTTCACCAAATTTAGTTTCCATGGTGCTAAAGAGTAGGAAAATTGTTACCACAAGAGCTTATGGTAAAACCTGGAGCAAATTCCTATGGGGTACCAATTACAGCAATTCTGGAATTTCTGCAGAAGGGGTTGGAAAGAGGGCTGGCGTCCAGCACTTTGAGAGTCCAGGTGGCAGCCCTAGGGGCCCTATATAATCAAGACGTAGCAGGCAATCCATGGTTGGCGCAATTTATTAGAGCCTCTGCAAGGTCTAGTTCAATTGTTAGCCAGAAGCTAGCGCCATAGGATTTAAATCTAGTCCTATCGGGCCTAACAGGTCCTCCATTTGATCCACTAGATTCGGTCCATCTCAGGGTCCTGTTACTTAAAACGGTCCTCCTTGTGGCTTTAACATCAGCCCCGAGGGTAAGCAACATACAGGCCTTATCTGCAGGCACTCCTTTCACTAAAATTCTAGAGTATAGGATTATTTTAAGACCTGTTACCCGTCTTACTTGCCCAAGGTAGCATCTCGTTTCCACAGATCCCAAGAGGTAGTCCTTCCTTTTGTTCTAACCCTAAGAATAGGGAAGAAAAAGAGATTCCACACCTTAGATGTTAGAAGATGTTTGGTTCAGTATCTAGAGTCCACCAAAGGGTGTAGGAATGAATGATCTCTGTTTGTGTGCTTTCGGAGGCCTAGGGAGGGACTCAAGGCCTCCAAAAGTACCTCAGCGAGATGGATAAAAGATGCAATAGCTTTGGCCTTCTCATCTAGTGGGATTATCGCCCCTGAAGGTCTGAAAGCTCATTTTACAAGAGCAATGGTAACCTCCTGGGCACTGGGCAGAAAGGTCAGAGGTATCAATAGAGCAGATCTTTAAGGCTGCCACTTGGTCATCACCTTCTATGTTTTTCAAGCACTATCTGCTGGACTTAGCTTCTCCCTCCCTAAAGTTACAACTCTGTAATTCTCTCCGTGGTGCTGTCATGGGGGAAGGAGAAAGACATAGTTACTTACCGGTGACAGGATTTCTCAGAGCCCATGACAGCACCCATTTATTCCCTCCTGTCATTTGTGTGGTGAGCACGTTTTCACTGTTTGTAGTGTGATTTATGTATAAACACGGTGTGTTTTTTCTGATAAGCAGTGTGATAGATATATAATTGTTGTCATTAACCTGGAGGTCCTCCTATGCTCTGTAAACCAACTGATGCGAGGGAGAGGTACCGCCATTTTTATCTGTAGTTTTCCTGTCCTTGAAGTGCGGATCCCCTTTCTCCGTGGTGCTGTCATGGGGTCTGAGAAATCCCATTACCGGTAAGTAGCTATGTCTTTTTCTTTTTTGACAACCAGCATTGCTAAAGCTGGGAGTTGGTATCCGTAGGCTGATAAGGGGCCATTGATATTGACCCCCTCAGCCACCCAGAAAAGGCACATATATTAGATGCGCCAATTCTGGTGCTTTGCTCGACTCTTCCCGCTTGTCCTGTAGCGGTGGCAAGTGGGATTCTTATTTGTGAGGTTGATGTCATCTTTGTATTGTCTGGTGACATCAAGCCCACAGCTTAGTAATGTTGAGGCGTCTATAAGACACCCATCCATTACTAATCCTATAGTTATATGGTAAATGGAGATCCAGCAAGTATAAAGTCCTTCATTTGAAATAAAACAAACTACACTTTTCCATTTTTATTTAAAAATAGCAAACACAGTTAGGTGAGTATAAGGCCCATTCTATTGAATGCATTGTCTCCTGTAACAAAGCAAAAATAAAAAAACAACAAAATCCCTCACTTGTTCGTTATGTCCCACACCTTAATCCATGCTTGGGGAATAAATAGTTTTCAACCTGGACGGTGCCATGATGCGACCGTCCAGGCTGTGAACCACTGTTGAATGAGCTGCTGCGAGCTCAGCATTAGTGGCCAGCGGCGACATCATTGAGGTTACCTCCAATCAGTGATTCTGCGTTCCCAGCTGGGCTGAACTGCGGTGACCTTGGCACCGTGGGAAAAAGTCATTGAGTTCACCGCAGTTTAGCTCTGAGTTCACATCAAATCGCCGTGATAATGGAGCCCGCACATTTTCTGGCACATGACAGCTGATCTGATCAGCTGTCGTGTGCCCCTTACAGCCATGGTTGAAATTGCAATCGACACGCTTCTGTCAACATGTTAAATGCCGCTGTCCATTTCTGATAGTGGCATTTAACTTGCACGCGCAGGAAGGGCGTCTAATCCCTCCCATCTGCGCCCATGTCACATGACCGTGGGTTGGCATGACAACCCGGGGTATGCAGCAGAGCCCTGTGGTTGTCATTGCCGGATCGCTATAAGCTCCACCCAGCGGTCAGTGCTTATAGCAAGTGAGCATTTCTGCTACACACAGCAGGGCTGTGCCGCTGTTGTGTGTAGCACAAGCAATGGGATGATCGTAGCTTCTAGTCTCCCATGGAAACTTTTGAAGCAAGAAAAAAAAAATAAATAAATAAAAGTTCAAAACGCCCCCTATTCGCCCCATTCAAAATAAAACAATAAAGAAAAAGAAAAAATACACATTTGATATCTCCACGTTCAGAATCGCCTGATCAATCAACATATAAAAAGTATTAAGCCGATCGGTAAACCAGGGCTGTGGAGTCGGTAAGCCAAACCTGAGACTCCGACTCTGACTCCTCAATTTCCCTTATACCGACTCCACGACTCCGACTCCCACATATATTGCTTATATTTAAGTGAAAAATTTATTGTAGTACAATGTGAACATCAGACATTTAATCATTTTATGATACAATAATCAAGATATTTAGATAGAACATAATATATATTCATTGGAATACATCTTTAGAACACAAAAAAGCTGTAATAAATTGTAAATATGTAATACACTATGTAATAAACTATGTAAGTGGCAAAAAACTGTTTTCAACAAAAACATACTAAATAACAATTGTGCAGTCTATGAATTTGTTCTAAGAAATAGAATTGCCTCCATCAGATCGTCCTTCATAGATGACCTCAAATCTGACCTAATAATTTTAAGGCTAGAGAACAACCTCTCTACACTAACTTGGGTTGGAGGCAAAGCCGTAACCACATGGGCAACATCCCCTACAATTTCCGGGTATAAAGGAATTGCCTCGTGCACAGTCAGTTTTGATGAACGGTTGAATTTTTCTATTTCTTTGAGAGCAAGTGAAATATTTTGCTGAAATATGGTCAATCTGCTTGGTATAGGAGACGGAGTGAAATCTTTTTCCTTACGGCAACGCTTTGCCTGCTCCATGTCATCCAAATACTTGTCAAAGTCTAACTCCTCATCTGATGAGGATGAAGATATGGCAGCAGTAGCACTGTCAGGACCCAAATCCTCTTACGCCTGGCAGTCCTCCTGTAGGCCACTCATCCTAACTGCTACCTCAGTCAGAGCTTCTTTTCCTTTGGTAAGCTGTTATCCATCAAGCAGTATGCGATGACTTGGGTTCACATAAACAGCTGCCAGAAAAATTTAATTTTCCAATAGCTGTGTCTCTCTCCTTTTCATTGAAGCAGAAATGCCATCTGCGATTAAACTTCCTCTTTGGGACAGGCAAAATAGCAAGTTCTTCCACTCCCTTATGAAAATGCCAGGAGTTAAATCCTCAGCTTGTAACCTTTTAGTCACTGTAAATGGGTGATGAAGCAATTCCTTCAATTCAGCCACCTGTGTCCATTGACCTTCATTTAGGGTTACCTGAGGGTTTGCCATATCTATAAGAAACTGTTTTAGTTCAAGCAATCGCTCAACCATTAAATAAGTGCTGCCCCACCGAGTGGCTTAATTGACAATTGCCCCTTTCCCAGCACGTCTCTTCAAGATGGAATCAATTTTAGGGGATCCTTGCGGCAATAACCAATTTCCTCACTTTTCCAATCAGATTTGCAGCATGTCCCTCTAAGACTGTCTTATTGCCAGCTGCAGCGTGTGCACAACACAGCGCATGTGATGAATATGAAAGTGTTTTGAAGCAGCTTCAACAAGATCTATTTCTACAGTATTATTTTGCTGTTCTTCTGTTGTAATATCTGTTTGTTCCTCAGTTACATGAACAGCAATGTGGCCTTCCATCTCAAACATACTGAATCCTAAATTTTCTTCTAGCTGTTGTTCATTACTCTCATTCATCAGTTTAATTGTACTTATGTTTGAAGCATTGTCCGTTACAATAGCAAGAACCTGTTCTTTTTTGAGTTCGTAATCTTGCAGAACTTTTTCCACTAAGGCCTGGAGAAACTGGCTGCTGTGATGAGCTTTAGTATCTTTTACTGCCAGTGTCTTGGTAACAATTTCTTTGTTGTCACAAACATATCGAACATTGATGGCAAAATAGTTCACTCTGTGACGTGTGCAGGCATCCATTTTAAGAAACATGAAGCGTCTTTTGAGAGTCTTTTTGAGATCTTCCTTTTGTTTAAGGGCTTCTTCAATCACTAATTTTCTAATACTTTCTCTTTCCAGAGAAACATCAAGTTTGTGGGCCATTTCTCCATTAAGAGCTGTAAAAGCTGGTCGTGCAAATAATGATAATGGTACACCGTCCTTCGCAACAAGCTGTATGAGCTGTCTTTTAAACATATCTGCTGTCATTGTTACAGTAACTTTGTCACTTACAAAATATCTTGTTAATGATGTTTGAGATGCTCTTTCCTCCTCCTTTGCCTGTCAGGAAGTGCTGGGAGCGGGTTTCTTGGTGCTGTTGTTATCTTTCTCAGTCACAGCTTTGAAAACTTCTGGGTGGAAGCGTTGTAAATGTCTTTTTAGATTGGAAGCTCTTGTAGGAGCATTTTTATCACTGCCTGAGTATGCACTGATTTTTGGCATCACCGCATTTGTTTTCCTCTGGGTCACTTGTCATACATTGACACACAAAATATTTTTCATCTTGAGTCACTGAAATGCTCAAATACAGCTGACTTCATGGGGAGCTTCTTAGACATTTTGTAATCATATAAATTCACTTACAAAATAATTTTGTCCTATAAAATAATGTATATTATAATTCCAGCAAGAACAGAGAACTATGTACAGTGGGGGAAATAAGAATTTGATACACTGAGAATTTTGCAAGTTTTCCCACCTACAAAGAATGGAGAGGTCTGTAATTGTACACTTCCTGTGAGAGACAGACTAAAAAAAATCCAGAAAATCAATTTAAATTTAAATGCATTTAAATAATATGCATTTTATTGCATGAAATGCGTATTTGATACAATAGAAAAACAGAACTTAATATTTGGTACAGAAACCTTTGTTTTCAATTACAGAGGTCAGATATTTCCTGTAGATTGTTTCTCTCAGTTGAAGTGTACCTTTGATTAAAAATTTCAGACCTGTCCATTCTTTGTAGGTGGGAATTGACAGTGTATCAAATACATACTTTTCCCACTGTATAATTTTAGATAGAACTAAAACAAACTTTGCATAAATCAATAGTACAGATGACAAATATAAAGTTTGTAAAATATGTTATTAGATAGCTTTACTTTGAATTTCCAATCTCGCGCTTTTCTTAGGGTACATCTCACTAAATACTTCACAGTCTATGAAGAGGGGAGGAGGGAGGGAGCAAGTTTGTTGTGTATCATACTCCAGGAGCAAAGAAACTGATAACAGAGCTAATAACTTGATGTTTTGGCTTCTTTACCTATACAAGTCCTCATCAGTCCTGTTGCTGTATTTTCCCTGTATATTGTATGTATATTGTATAAAAGCTAGCTTTGCAAAAGTATATGAGCTTAAAGAAAAAACAAACAAGCATCAAGCATACAGAGAGAACATACAGTATACTGGACTATTGATTTATACACAGTTTATTGAAAGTTTAAATATGCTTTAAGAAGTAATTACCTTAATCTTGTTATCCTGTTCACTCTAGCAGTTCTTCTGAGATGAGTGCAGGCCTTCCTTCTTTCTGAGTGTGTTTACTTTGTACCCTTGTCTGTAGAGAAGGAGCTTCACTGGTGCTGGAGTGCAGCACTGACTTATCTCAGCGAAGACAAAGCCTAGATCCTCAGGCTACATTCACACCATGGGCGTAGCCAGGATCAAACCTAGGGGGTGGCAGAACCTCATACTGTTCCGCAGAACCTCATACTGCACACCTCACCTTCCTCAGAACCTCATACTGCACACCCCTACCCTTGAAAATAAAGCCTGCACCTTAAGAAGATGTGATGAATGCAGTCTATTTATTTCAACTATCAATTGATGTTGATGTGTTACTGAGGAATAGCAATGCCTGTCCTGGGCATCCTTTTGGGCAGCTATGAGGTGTTACAGGGTGGATTTGATTTAAATCAAACTGATTTAAATCAC
>VIAB01004351.1:80120-93517 GCA_009801035.1 Oophaga pumilio | reverse complement strand
AGATCAGGAATAGAGCAGCCATTTATAGGACATTTCATAACTTTACCAAATTCCTATGAAAAAATATTCAGTACATTCTGCATTGAACTACTGTACCCAATTTATTATAGATTTTAGGAGTCTGTCCATTTTATACCGACTCCGACTCCACCAAAATGAGCACCTACTCCGACTCCACAACCCTGCGGTAAACGGCGTTTCAAAAAAAAAAAAAATAAAAATGCCAGAATTACATTTCTTTGGTCGCTGCAACATTGCAATGTAATACAATAACAGGTGATCAAAAAATTCTATCTACACTAAAATGGGGAGGACAGAAAGCTTTAGGAGACAAACAGAACTGCTTAACCCTTGCAATAAAAGAACAAGGGAAATCTGGACAGCTAATGGGAAAGCAGAGTACATCCAATTAGTGCAGACGTGCGTGTAGTCAAACTCTGCGATCTTCTGACCCCTGAAATAGACGAGACCACACTCACTTCAACGCTCATCTGTGGGACCACGTTCGATCATACAAGCTGCAATTGTTTTGTTTTTAAGAAGCAGAACAACGTGCTACACTCTGATGCACATTTTGTGTGAGAATTTGGCTATTTGCACTCATTGTCTAAGTTTTGCCTGGAGTTCTGTTTTAATTTTACTGTCAAGCAGTTTTACTGTGCCAATTATATAGCTGACATCCCACTGTAAGATAACGGATTCAGATGGCAGTGACATTAGTGACTATGTCACTTAGGTAATTTTACAGAGGGAGAAGCTTCTTCTGCAAGTTCATCAGCACTTGTGATGAACCGTTTTTATGGTGCAATAAGCTAACATTGCACCAGTGGGCCTCAAAATTTCTCAGTTCTTTAGATCAGGGGTCCCCAGCCTGAGGTTCTGGAGCCACATGTGGCTCACGGGGCAAGATGATGTGTGGCTCGTGGCTGCTTGCCAACTTTGTTCATCAGCACTTAGTCTAGCAAACCGCTGTGGAGAGCAGTTTTCCCAATGGTGACTTGTGAGTAGACTCTTACAGAAGAGCAAATCTGGATGCACATATACTGGCCTTGGGGTTTATGGAAAACGAAGTATGGTAGACAGGATGATCCGATCTGTCAGAAGAATTGCTTGAAGCTGGGTACGACATTGCTTGATGTGAGAATACTGAATGGGGGATCTAGTTTTCACTACTGTGTGGGGGGGCGGTAGCTGGATGTGGCTCACGACCCTCTCTCAGAGCTGAATGTGGCTTTCAAGGTCACAAAGGTTGGAGACAACTGCTATAGCTGAATAAAAAAAATCCCACTTGTGAAGATGAAACCCCTCCAGAAAAATAAGAAAAAGATATCTTTTCCTGTTATTAGATTTGCAAGCACTTCCTCAATTCCAATAAAAGTGAACCGCGGGAGCCTCACACGTGTGGCCATTAGTGATGGGTGAGTATTCTCGTTGCTTTGGTTTTCCCGAGCATGCTCGGGTGTTCTCCGAGTATTTGGGCGTGCTCGGAGATTTAGTATGTGTCGCCGCAGTTGCATGATTTGTGGCTGCTGGACAGCCTGAATACATGTGGGGATTTCCTAACAAACAGGCATTCCTCACATGTATTCAGGCTGTCTATTAGCCGCAAATCATGCAGCTACGGCAACAGAAACTAAATCTCCGAGCACGCCCAAATACTCGGAGATCACCCGAGCAACGAGCATACTCGCTCCTCACTAGTGGCCACCTCTTCCTTCGCTGCTGACCAAGATCAAGCTTCTTTCTCAAGATAGATGTGAGTCCCAATGTGCCATAAATGTCTTCCATTGACAGCCCATTTAAGCTAGAGGCACTTTCTCTATTGATAAATGTTCTTATAAAGTCTTCTGGTGACTATTTTTCCAATTAGTATTCATATTTGGAAACAAACCCTTCCGATAGCATATATTAAAAGCGCCAGACATTTCTCGTACTGTACATGGTTTCCAAAGCATTTAACACATCACTATTCATTGTAAAGCTTCCAGTGGAGCAATAAGTGGTTTGAGTATCCATGTGTATACAAACTGCATGAAGTTCAATTAGCTTTACAACTCCCTCCGGGTTATTGATTAGAAACCAAAAAATGTAACTTCAGTTGAAATGTTAAATTGTAGGCAGTTTTCTACATGCAACAATGCTGCTATTGACTCACGTGAAATGTGAAGCAGTGCTATGGATTCTGTGACACCCCATGAAATGGAGGCTAATGTGACTGATATTGGAAAACTTTGTGGTTCTTGAGTTGACATACTAAGTGACTTATTTTGATGCTATTGATTTGAGGAGACAAGTTTAGTAAAGTGAGCATTGATTTGATTTTCCCTAGTTTATGCAATGTTTTGCAGTATTTTTTAATAAATAAGGAATATGACCAACTGTATTCTTTGACACAAACTGTGTTTTTTTGGGAAGTTTGCTGAGCCCTCTATTTGCTTGTTGTCCAACCTCATGGCAGAGCAAATTAATTGGTACAGTTTTGGGTAGTTGATTTGCCTGACAACCTGGTTGCTGAGCCTCTCTCCTTTGATATTAAGTGGCTTAATGACTGATGGCGGGGAGACCTAAGTTAATGCTGAAAAATTGCATGAAAGTACAATTTCCCTTTAAATCTGTTGTTGGAAGTCATTATTAAAAAAATCAGAAAAGAATTGATAACTGTCGAAAGTCCTTTAAGTTCTGTCTACAAAGTAAAACTGAAATATTTTCCCATTTCTCTTCCTGGGAGGTGAGAATGACCTCTGGTTTAACTTTCAGTCCTTTCACAGTTGATTTGCACTGCTTTAAACTCATCCAAGATAGTAACATTCTTAAGTGTGTACATCTGAAACTGATGTTAGTAAGGCTCATTTTTTCTTTTTCGATTAGTTTGGTTATTTCTTTTATATCTTTATTTTTAAATAGTCACACTATTACATCTGTGCTTCACTGTAACATAAGGACATTATGTAATTTTAATGAATACCTATGAAAGTATGTAAAATCCTCACTCGTTGTTACCGTAGCAAATGATTAGTAATAAGTATTTTTGTTTCCCCTTCTGTGCTGACAGTGTAGAAATGAAATTATCTTCCCAGAGACCAACAACATTTCTTTGGAAACAGTGATTTATAATGAGAAATGCTGAGAGTCACGTGAGCTATCTGATTTCTAAGCATTGATGAGTCTTTAGTTCTTTTCACCGGGCCATTCAGGACTAAGCTAAATACTGGGGGAACAGTGAGACATTAGGCAAGTGTCTAGCTGAGGCGAAATCCCGGGCTGTTAGGAGCTTTGCGTGAAGTTCTTACTACATCTGAATTTTGCATAGTATTATTAATTTATAACTGGTCCAGTATTCACTGCTCCTTTTTTCTGTTCCTTAGTTTAAGCAAACCAACTCAGAAGATTCCCACAACACCTGTAAAGCTGAAAAAAGTCACTACTTTCCAAGAGTTTGAAAGCAACACAAGTGATGCCTGGGACGTTGGAGAGGACGATGATCAACTTTTGGCAATGGCAGCAGAAAATTTAAATACCGAAGTGGTTATGGAAACAGCGAACAAAGTGATTGAAAACCATACAAAATTACAAGAACAGAACAAATTTCTAGAGACCCAGCAATTGGAAGACAGACCTGCGAAAATTGAAGAGCTGCCCTCCTATATTAATAGCGACAGTAAAATAGTAAAATCAGCCAGTGAAAGTCAGATTCCTAATCCATCTGGTACGTACATTTCTTGGTATTGCTGAATAGTGGCTCATTGTGTGTTTTAAAGGGATTATCCACTGCTCGGTCAACCCCCTTCTCATACTCGCCACCAAAACTGGCGCTGTTCCAGTGGCGTCGGCACTCACGTGTGGTTATTACTTCACATGAGCCCTGCACCCAATCAGCACTGACGTCGCTGTCCTCGCCTTCGCATGTATAAGTAATTAAGAGAACGTCAAAGCTGCAGCTAGCCGCTCACTTCCTGTTGATAACTTATACATCCGAAGGAGGAGACAGTGACGCCGGCGCTGATGGGGTGCAGAACTCATGTGATGTAACAACCTCACATGAGCCTGGTAACGTGAGTGCTGACACCGCTGGAATGGCGCCGGCATGGGAGGTGAGTATAGGTGTGTTTATTTTTACGGGGCCAAACATGGGAAATGAGAAGGGGACAACCCCTTTAAATTGAAGCTTTGGTCAGAGGGAAACTGGAGAATATGCAAACACTTAATATTGTTTTGCAGTGCTTCTCACTGTATAATGGATATTGTTACATAGTGTCGATTGTCAGTTAAAGAAGCACTCCTCTTTATAAACCTTACACTGCTAGTTTACTTTAATAATAACACTGCATCATTAACGCAGTCCTTTCTAACTCTCGCTCCTTACTTTATCCAGAGATAGACATGTTGCAACTGCCTGATTTATCAGTTTCTAGATATTGGATGTGCTCCTTCTTGCTCGGTGACACCGATCATGTTTGCACCGCTGAACTAAATCTTTCATGATCCCATAAGTTAAGGATCATGTTGAGCAGAAGGTCTGCTTATGGGTGTAAAGGCATCAGTAGGTTTGGGACGGTGACATTCAGACAGCATAAGATGGAGATGAGGAGGAAGTTTGTGGGCTTCAGGGACTGGGATGAAGATGCACCAACACATACATGCTTAACTACAGAACAAGGGGGTCACCTTAGAATTTTGGTATTTTGAATCCACACTGTTTTACAGAAAGGAGCCATTAAACAGGTAATAAATGCACATCTTCCCTTCTCAACATTCAATTTGCACCACCAAGATGGAAAATTCGTGGAATTATGAAAATCACATGATGGATAGACATGTTAATGATGAAGAATTGGAAACAAATTTTTCATAACCTCTTGATTTATTCCTTATTGAGTATGCGCACCATGCACAGAATTACATGCGCTCACACTTTTTGGCATGCTATCACTGAGGTTATTAATAGTTGTCTGAAGATTGTGCTGTCTCCCTCAAAGCACTTGGATACACAAATCATGGAAATCTGTTGAGGCAGTTCCTTTTGGAATTGCTATGACATCCAAGATAGGAGACAAGTCTGGAGATGTTGCCGACCATTGAAGCACAGTCTGCTCACAATAGCGTGAACAACATGCGGCCTGGCACAGTCGTGTTGAAAAAAGGCTCCTGGGACACTTTGGAGAATAAGGTTGTACCACTATTTTCATGATTCATTAATTCTCTACTGCATGTTAAATTGGACATCACATACCAAGCTTAAAGTGTGAAATAGTGTCAGCACAATCCATCAGTAGCTGTTTGCATGACCTTTGGCTACGATGTCCAGCTACAGGTTTTCCATTGACCTCACAGTACCGCTCTTAAAGGCTATCATGGTAAAAAGCAAGATGGCTGTGGAAGTTGGAGTGGTGGTCTCCTATTTAGTGATGAGTCACACTCTTATTTTGAATGCAATGATATCCGGAGATTGGTCTGGAGATCTCGTGAGCAATGCCAAGAAGAGCCCTCCACAAGGAGACGTCACACAGATGCTCCTCTCTGGATTATGCCATGTCATGGTGTGTAGTAGCCCGACCCCTCTGGTCTTCATTCCAAGTACAGTAACAGCTCACCATTGCATTGATTTGGTTGTGGAACCATGGAATCATGAAAATAGTGGTACAACCTTATTCTCCAAGGGTTCGTTTTTTAACATGACAATGCCAGGCCATATATTGTTCTTGCTACTTTGAGAGTTCTCCATGGTCTGCTGTGTTTCCCACTTGTCTCCCATCATTCACATCTGGGATGTCATTGAACAGAAATTACAAAAGGATTTGCCAGCAGAAGATCTTAATGATTTTGTGTGCCCAAGTGCGTTCAGCGCATACAGCGTGATGGAACATTCCTCAGACAAACATTGGTAACCTCATTGGTAGCGTGCCAGGGTGTGCAGTTGTGTATATTTCTTGGGTATGGTGCTCTTGCTTGATGCTGAATAAACCTAGATGTGTTGAATAAGTTCTTACCATTTTGTCATTTGTATATCATTGACATGTCTAGCTGTCCTGTCATTATAACACCATGATTTTTCCTTCTTGGTGGTGCAATTTCAATGTAGAGAAGTGTATTATAGTGGTTGTAAGACCTGTCTGGGATTGCAAAATAAAAACAGCTGTAAGGGTATGTGCCCACATTGTAGATTAGGTGTGTTTTTGTATTGTTTGTTTCTACGTGGATTTGTGACAAAGCCTAAAGCAAAACCTGATGCCTGCAAAGTGAATGAGAAACCTGAAGTGTTATGCACACGTTGAGTATTTTTGTCTTGTAGATTTGGTGCAGCATGTCAATTCTCTGTTTGTTTTTGCCCTGCGTTTTTCACCATTGACTTCACTCAAATGGGCCACAAATGCAGCAAAAAACGTGTTTTCTTCAGCTGCTTTTTTCCTGCTAAGAGCTGCAGAAATGGTGCAGAAATTTTACTCAACGTGTTCCCATAGCCTAAACATTTTAAAGGGATTTTTAAAAATTAGTTACCCCCCTCACTCCTAAGCCTCTTTACTCCTTTATGACCAGGTCGCATTTTTTCAATTCTCACCAGGGTCACTTTATGCGGTAATAACTCTGGAACGCTTCAACGGATCGCACTGATTCTGAGATTGTTTTTCCTTGACATATTGTACTTTGTGATAGTGCTTGGTTCAATATGACTTGCTTATTTGTAAAAATATCGGAAATTTGTTGAAAATTTTGAATATTTGCAATTTTCAAACTTTTAATTGTTATGCCCTTAAACCAGAGAGTTATATCACACTAAATAGTTAATAAATAACATTTCCTATATATCTGCTTTACATCAGAATAATCTTTGAAATATATATTTTAGGACGTTAGAAGGGTTAAAAGTCTATCAACAATTTCTCAGGTTTCCAACAAAATTTACAAAACCATTTTTTTGGGGACATCATCACATTTGAAGTGACTTTGAGGGGCCTATGTGACAGAAAATACCAAAAAGTGACACCATTCTAAATACTGCACCCCTCAAGGTACTCAAAACTCCTTGGGTGCGTCACAGGAATTAAAACATTACGTAAGGAAAAAAATTACATTTAACTTTTTTTTTTTTATAAAAATCTTACTTAAGCCCCAATTGTTTGTATTTACACAAGGGTAGCAGGAGAATATGGGCCCTGTGATAGCACGTAACAGTTATAATTTGCCATCTGTATGATGTGCATGGCCAGCTTCTTGTACCACACCTTTTCACATGGCATTATAGGGTTAGAGGACTTGATCAGAGAGATTAACTCCCGCCATGTTGTTATTGTACCCCATGTTAGAATAATGTTCAATCACGGCACACTCATGATAGATGCTTGTGAGGACTTTATTGTACAGATATAAATGCAGCAATAACACAATTCATGAATGAGGAATTGGTGCAGGGATAGAGAAAACGGTGAGGCGACAATAACGTAATGTTTCGACCCTGCTGTTGGCAAGGTTCACTGAATGGTATAAAGGATATTCTGCTTGCAAAGGACACCTGGGTCCAGGGTAGGTCCGGCGCACCTGCGCCTTGGATTATAGGCTGCAATGTGGATTCCTGATTGTGCCAAAAAATCAGGAATCTGTGTCTCATTATCTTTGTGGGGGTGAGGTCCATAGGGGGGTCACTAACGGTGGGTGCTGCCTCATTGGCTGTCCTGGGGTTTCTACTTGGTGTTTCACTTGAGGAGGAGGAAAAATAAAGGAAGGTGGGATACTTTCCCTCACTATCACTGTCAGAGGCAAGTAAAGCGTATGCCTCTCGGCTGAATACCGTGATTAGGACGAGCGGGACATTTTTTTTTAACACCTGTGTACTAAATTTTATTTAGGGTGTTGTGTGTGTGTTTGGTGTTAATTGTTTTCATACTAAATTTAGAATAGAAGAAAGGGAAAAAACAAAATGAAAGAAACAATCTAAAAAAGATAAAAATAAAAAGGAAAATATAAAAATTTGGTGAATTAAAAAAATATACTAAACAGACGAAATTAAAAACAATTCCTGAGCGCCCGCAACTAAATTACGCTAAAAGTAATTCTAAGCAGCAGAAAAAACCTGTAGTACAGTTACTACAAGAGTTTTCCACTAAAATTCTGATACTACAATTACTAAACGGACGTCAGTAAAAACAAATTACTGAGCGTCCGCAACTATCTGACTTGGCTTGTGATTATATTTAAAAAAAATATATTATAGTTTAAGCGAATTTCTACAGTATGTTTTTACTGTGGATTACATGACCTAGCTCTGCCAACAAATCTAAATTATTTTATTCTTTTTTTTGTACACTTTACTGTGTGACACTAATCCTGACTAAATTCAGTAAAAAATACTGTAGTAGACCCTGATTACTAGGGTATATTATACTGTCCCTAATCTAGCCTTATCTAAATAATTAATCCAAATTATTATTTGATTCTTTTTTTCACATACAAAAAAGCAACTATTGGATGCCGATCAGTGATGTGTGTCACTGATCAGCGCTCAAAAGCTTTGCATGTACGGGTGTGTTGCAAAGGGAGGAAGAAATAGACAGGAAAGAAAAAGTCCTTGCCAAAAGTGAGCATGGATGCCAATCAGCGATGTGGATCTGATCAGTGGCTCAGGGGCTGTAGGACACACACACTGAGGTGGTGCAAAGAGGGGGGAGTGGAAAAGGAAAAAAAAAGTGTCCTGCAAAAATTGAGCACGGGTGCCGATCAGTGATATGTGTCACTGGCTGCTTCTGGATGCACGCAGAAGAATAAAACTGCCAAACATTGAGCTATTAAGTACTTATTAGTGCTCAGCAGCAGAAGAGGGGCTGAGGAAGGGGTAGGGGAGAGGTGGATTAGGAAAAAACAGGGGACAGGAACGGATCAGAAACTACTTCATCAGCTGCAGCAGTGATGGCACAGGCTTCAAAAAGTCTGTGTCACCACAAGTCCCCGCAGATCCAGCTTCGGAACAGCACAGTAACCGCCCTGCAACGTTTCCCAGCTGGAATGAGGAAATGCTAAGTGTTCACTGTGGGGTTATACTGCATCTCTGCTCGTTGATTGCTGCAGTTGGACGATGACGTCCGATCTCTGCAATCTGTGTGGGGGCTGCTGATGCCGCTGTTCCTTAGCATCAGCCTATGGTCAGTGCTGTTATAGCGCTGATCATAGGCTATACTTCAGTGTTTCAGGCAATGTTATTGTGTGAAATAGTTGTGATTGGCTGTTCAGAAATGAACAGCCAATCACAGCAATCATAGTTGTGGAGGAGTAGCGAAACCATCCTTGCCGACAAGCAGAGGTGTCCTGCTGTCAGGCATCTTCATGCGATCACAGTGTGTTTAGTCATAGTGGTCGCATGAACACGATGAGGTTTCTATACTTCATCGGTTGGGAACTTCTTCCCTTCCATTACGCTGTTTCTGATAATAAAACAACCATTTTTTTTCTTATCTCCGACGACCCTTTAAGCTCTAAAAAACTAGTTACATTTCGCTGTATTCAAAGAACAAAAATGATTTAATACGATGCACCATTTTTTGTTGTTTTTTGTAATGTGATCCTTAGAGGAATGTGGTTTTACAAATGTCGTAAAGGAGTTAACACTTTGAAATGTGTGAAAACAATAAAGGCACTACGTCTTTTTTTACGGCAATTCCCCTTCACTGCGGCACTGCTCCAGCTTTTCCTGTTGGTCCTGCAGTAATTATGTCATGTCCGTCTTTTAGTGACTGCTGCAGAAAATCACTGAAATCAGTGGTGACAATTTCATGTATGATGGGTGACTGCTGCAGTCAATAATTGACTGCAGTGGTGACATGAACAATGAATGTGACTTCTACATTGCAGGAATGCTTATTTTAATATTATTTAAACACATTTTAATATACCACGCTGTCTTTTTTTTTTTTTTTAGCAACTCCTAAAATTGCTGCCTATGTCTTATATAGGTAAGGGAACTAATGGTGTGCACACGGTACAAAGAAAACGAGGTGCTGGTATAGTGGACTCAACGTCCTTAATCTATAACATGAAAATTATACCGCACACTCTTAGGAATTCCATGCAAAATAATAGCTTTATTTATGGCAAACAGGGAGCAAACGTGTAAAGCGATTTAGAAATTCTGACGTTTCGACTCTCCCGAGTCTTACTCATAGTATCGCTTTATTAAGAGTCATAGATATTAGATTCCTATAGGAAAGATAGGTTCTTGTAGAGAAAAATTGAGAGCCATAGAATCCACAAGGGGATATCCAATGCTATTCCATTAAACGGAATGTACCTGTATGTGGGTATCTTAGAGCGGCGCCAGCAGCAAGGTGCGGGAGCGCCGCTCTAAGATACCCACATACAGGTACATTCCGTTTAATGGAATAGCATTGGATATCCCCTTGTGGATTCTATGGCTCTCAATTTTTCTCTACAAGAACCTATCTTTCCTATAGGAATCTAATATCTATGACTCTTAATAAAGCGATACTATGAGTAAGACTCGGGAGAGTCGAAACGTCGGAATTTCTAAATCGCTTTACACGTTTGCTCCCTATTTGCCATAAATAAAGCAATTATTTTGCATGGAATTCCTAAGAGTGTGCGGTATAATTTTCATGTTATGTCTTATATAGTCACATTCTCCTAAAATGACAAAGTTGCTTTTTCTTCCGTTAGGTATACAGTCATAAATATTCCTCACTTAATGAGACCAGACGTGACATATGCACACTCTTGGTTAACTTGAAGGTTTCGGCTGCTTTGAGCAATTGTAATGGTTTTCGTGTACCGGGCTAATAACAGTTTAAAGTCCATTTCCTGCACTAATTACTTGCAAGCACCAAGGTAATATAATTGTTCTTTACCGCAAATTGTAATTACAGACAACTTTTAAAACCACATACCTCTAAGGATCGCAGCCCAAAAAAACAAAACGCTGTACGTTGTATTAAATCATTTTTGTTTTGAATGCAGTGAAATGCAGCTAGTTTTTTAGAAATTAAATCTGTCGTCGGAGCTGAGAAAACACGGTGGTTTTATTTTCAGAAACAGAGTTACGCGTGGCCATAGGCTATTTCTGATTTTGTAGCTCCACTATATTTAAAGGGTTAGATTCCTCATCTTAAATGGGTAAGATTGCACAGATATTCACGTGTTATTAAAATTCAAGAACTGTCATTGTTAATTTGTTTAGAGCTTGTCGCCTAGGTTACCAGGCGCCTTTAATAGACTATGGTGGTCAAACGGCAGATGTCTATCCCATAAAGCCTGTAAGCGCCGGTCTATAGCGGGCCCGGTTGCTGAAGTGCACTGTTGCCTCCCAATCCCAGCTCGCTTCAGTTCCCCTGCGCTCCTCCAAAGTTGCCTCTGCTTGTAACAAGGTTAAGCGCACGTCTTTAGCAAACAGTTTTTGATCGATAAAGGTTTGTTAGGTTGCTCAGTTATTTATACTTGCATTTTAGGGCAATTTATCATTCTCCTTTCCCCATGTATATAATGATGTTGACAACAGGAGTTTAGGCACACAGCTAATTTTTGGTTGGGGTGTTATCCTTTACTGTTATGTAATAAGATTGGCATATGAGTATTTAGAGTATTTTACTCTCGATTTTGTAGGATTTTCTTTACACCATGAGTGTTTTTTAACTGTTTTTAATGAGGTGTGTTTTTCCTTTTTTGTACTTCAATAAATTGTTATGCTATATACATTCCTTTGTGATTGATTTTTTGGTGATCCCCATTGATTTGCATGTGTCTTGCTCTTGTTCTTGTAGTATTCTCTCACATGCAAGGAGTGATCCCAACTACATTAATATTTGAGGTGGTGCCCGCTTATTACAATTTTTGTCTGCTTGTAAGAAGGTTAAGCGCACGTCTTTAGCAAACAGTTTCCGCACTAACCCGAACTGTCAGTCAAGCAGGAGCGCACCGCCCCTCATCAAGCAAGAAGCCGGGAGGCTATGCTCCAACGGGCACCTGCTGGTTTGCAGTTTACATCAGCACGCTTGGAAGTCAAAGCATGTCTTTATTATTTTTCTGTAAAATCTGTTAGTAAATTATGGCTTGTTTTTGAGGGAAGGGTCATATTTTTTGTAAGAAGGCATCAGTCACTATTTAAAATCTCTAATATTTTGTTACTACAGTTCTTTTGGCGAGCAATTTGTTGCCATGGTTACAGACTTGCAACTAACATTCTTTGTAGTCTGATCAGAAAGGCACGAGTAAAAATCTTCCACCTTCTTTTTTTCGTAAAACAAACATATGTTAGTAAGAAGAACTAGAGTCACACAACTTCAGGATCAGACAGAACACAAAATGGGAATATAACGATTTAATAAGTTGTTTCGTTTAGGAAATGCATTATTTTTCTTCCTAACTGTCCTACATGTGGACAAAAAAAAAAGAAAAATCAGCACTCGGAGATTGCAGGTGGAATTATTCTAAATGATTCACTGGTGTGTCAGCAATTATTTATGAAACAGTATGGCCAATGTTTCGGCTCTCACTGGACCTTGTTCATGGCTACTTCTGGTGAGTAGAGTGGATACAAGATGACCGGTTGTCCATACTGTAGGATGGTTTACTTTCTTGCAGAGTGATAAACAGGTAGTCAAAAAAGTACACTGACTATAGAGGTATTTGCAGCCGACGTTTCTGCACCAAAAAACTGTTTTTCCTCAGGAAAAACACTGCTTAAAATACACACATTTTTGCGTGCGTTTTTCTAGTGCTTTTTTCCCCATTCATTTGAATGGGTCATAAAAGCTGCAGAAAATGCTGAAACAACAATGATATGCGGCAGATTTGACCTTTAAATGTGCAAGGAAAAAATAAGCAGCATGTGCAAATCCCATTCAATTTGCTGGATAAATAAAATGCTGTGTTTTTTTTTTTTTTCACAGCAAAAATGCTCAAATAAAACGCAAGAAAAATGCGACATGTAAGCAAACCCTTATGTAAGCATTTGGAGCATGTAGATGAATGCTATGAGCCGTCCCATTCTGCGATCTATCGCTGCCTGTCTGCTGCTAGTGACTGATTACACTTGACAACAGGCAATGGGCCGCAAGTTACACAGCAGGGAGACTCCTAGTGGCCATCTTCAAGGGGTCATGTTGGACGGATTTTTCAGGGTGAAAATGTAATTTTTGATATATGAAGTATTTTGCAGTTTTGTTAGTAATTGCAGTGGGCATAAGGTGAGACTAAGTTGTTGAGACATCAGTTGCCATTTATGTTGCTATGGCAGCACATTTTTTATTTTTAAAAGCTAAAGTAAGAATATAAAATAGACATTTCACAGTGGGGAACATATAGGAAAGTTCTTCTGCTCTTAAAAGCCTTTTACTAGTAGTTTTCTATTTTTAAAGAACAAGAAAATCCCATGACAGATAACATAATCAGTGATAAAAAAA
>VIAB01004351.1:64034-74627 GCA_009801035.1 Oophaga pumilio | reverse complement strand
TACGTTATAAACTTCTGTGAAGCACTTGGGGATTCAAAGTGCTCGTCTCACATCTAGATAAGTTCCTTAAGGGGTCTAGTTTCCAAAATGGTGTCACTTGGAGGGGGTTTCCACTGTTTAGACACATCAGGGGCTCTGCAAACGTGACTTGGCGTCCAATCTCCTTTTCAGCCAATTTTGCATTGAAAAGTCAAATGGCGCTCCTTCCCTTCCAAGCTCTGCCTTGTGCCCAAACAGTGGTTTACCTGCTTATATGGGGTATCAGCGTACTCAGGACAATTTGTACAACTTTTTGCGTCCAATTTCTCCTGTTAGCCTAGGTAAAATAAAAAAAATTGGATCTGATTTACATTTTTTTTGAAAAATAAAGTTAAATGTTCATTTTTGTTTTTAAACATTCCAAAAATTCCTGTGAAGCACCTGAAGGGTTAATAAACTTCTTAAAAGTGGTTTTTCAGCACCTTGAGGGGTGCAGTTTTTAGAATGGTGTCACTTTTGGGTATTTTCTATCATATAGACCCTTCAAAGTGACTTCAAATGTGATGTGGTCCCTAAAAAAAAAATGGTGTTGTAAAAATGAGAAATCGCTGGTCAAATTTTAACCCTTATAACTTCCTAACAAAAAAAAATTTTGGTTCCGAAATTGTGGTGATGTAAAGTAGACATGTGGGAAATGTTACTTGTTAAGCATTTTGTGTGACATATCTCTGTGATTTAAGGGCATGAAAATTCAAAATTGGAAAATTGCTAAAGTTTCAAAATTTTTGCCAAATTTCCATTTTTCTTTACAAACGCAAGTCATATCAAAGAAATTTTACCACTATCATGAAGTACAATATGTCACGAGAAAACATTGTCAGAATCAACGAGATCCATGGAAGCGTTCCAGAGTTATTACCACATAAAGGGACAGTGGTCAGAATTGTAAAAATTGGCCTGGTCATTAACATGCAAACCACCCTTGGGGGTTAAGGGGTTAAAAAAAGGCACTCATGCCTAGCATAAAAACATATTCTCTT
The DNA here is from genome assembly GCA_009801035.1 of Oophaga pumilio. Taxonomy (NCBI): domain Eukaryota; kingdom Metazoa; phylum Chordata; class Amphibia; order Anura; family Dendrobatidae; genus Oophaga; species Oophaga pumilio. The sequence continues at coordinate 73,608 of VIAB01004351.1, read as the reverse complement.
CTATATTAGTCAATAGAGAAATATATATTGTAGACAATAAGATACTAAGCAATATGGAACACTTACTATCCGAATAGCTATAGCGCTTACCCGGATACTTGGAGCGCTCCCGATAATCAGCTATTCGGTGCCGCAACTGCATGTGTCGCAGGGCTGTGTGACAGTCACAACAAACAGGCTCTCCATGCATGTGTTGTGACTGTCACACAGCTGCAACACATGCAGCTGCGGCGCTGAACAGCTGATTATCGGGTGCGCTCCAGTTATCTGGGTTCCTGATGCAGCGATTTGGTAAGCGCTATAGCTATTCAGATAATGATTTATCCAAAGCTATTTGCTCATCCCTACTTAATATTAAAGAGGAACGCTGATGTGAAGTCACAACGCTACGACCTTTGTGTCACTTTGCTACTTCTGAAGGAGCAGGTCGAAACGTTCACTGTAGACCTATTCAAAGGAAGCGGCGTAAAAAGTGGTCTTGTAACTCTGGGACATGTGGTTAGCTTTCCTGTTTACTATTGTTTCTAGATCTTAGACCACATTGCGTTTTTTGTTAGGCATAAGTGCCTTTTCTTTAGGTTGGTTATTGTCATTTTTTATTCATAAACATTAACTATGAGCAGCATAGTCCCTCCGCGCCTTCAATTTGCAGCTGTAATCTGATCCCTAAGTGAGCTAGCAATCCATCTTGTTTTGGCAAAAAATGATTTGAGCTTTTTTATTTTTCTTCAGAAATGTCTCGACCATCTACAGTTAGGTTAGAAGTCTACTTTTCTTCGGTTTTATAGTCTAACGTTTTTATTTTTCTTAGGTGTCATCCTAGTTTCATCCGGCCCTCTGGAAGAGCATGTTTTTATTCACATTTATCACTTAGTATCAAATTTTATCACAAAATTACCATTAAGCAACAGATCCGAGAAACATGGATGCAAAACTAAAGAAAATCAGAAACTCTCTGATTTCCGTCTGTATTTCAAGGATTTCCATAGACTTGAATGACCAGTTCTGATCTTCAAGCATGGATCAGAAAAGGACCTGCACTGATTCCCATGGATTTCACTCCAGGTAGCTGTATGGGTCCATGTGCTGTCTACCAAAAAAAAAAACCCCAGCGTGCGTGAATATAGCCTAAGGCCCAAAGCTACATTTCCTCATCCATGTGTTTTTTTGTATCTGCGTAAGACGGACCATTTTTTTTTCCTCATTTGTCATATGATGGAGGGAGACTGTCTAAACTTTTATTCATCCATTGACTCTTAATGTACACGAAATAACGGGTGATGGAACATGGAAGTACAGAGGACGTCATCCTCGTTTTATACAGATCACCATAGACTTTAATGGCTGAGTCTGATCAGCAGAAAGGATGAGAATAGGACATGCTCTTCGTCTCATTGATCTGACGCATGGATCTGTTTTCATAACTGGTGTGTGTTTGGATCAAAGAAGCTCTTTGGATTTGTTTGCTGTCCAGGTAAAAACCACAGTGGTCACAGAGCTCAGTGGTCTAAAGTGGTCGTACGGTTTTAAGAAAGAATAAGTTTGTTTTTAAATTTAAAGAAAACTTGGTGTAAGAAAAGACTGTTTTCTCCTTTGTTCCGTCCTGGTTTTCATACACCATTGATGCATGCAGTAAGCCTGGCATTCACAGTCTGGCTTTTCTTGATTATATGTTGCGTATGGCAGGTCTTCTAAGGTCTTGAAGTTTTCACACTCTTTGGCTGTCTGTGGTGATTTATTGTGAATGTCTAGAAATTATCAGAAGGCAGGTTCTCACATCTTCAGGCTTTCTCAGGTTTAGTCATAAACATTTATATCTTGAACCTGAAGCTTTTACAGTATGTCTACTAAAACATTTTGTTTTCTTGGAAGATGCCATTAAATGTTCATTCACATAAAGATTAACATTTACTTTGTGGCTAGAAATTGAATAGTCCCATCCTCTTAGCTGACACGCAGGAACACGAGCTGTACGAAAAGAAAGTCCTAATGTAAAAATGCTTTATTAGGAAGCCTTGTGGAAATTATTAGCCACTTGTTGGCCCTTGAAAGAATCCGGATGCTATGTGTCTTATTTTTTCTTTTATTAGTGAAATATGATTTTTGCTTTACGTACCATAACATTTAACTTATTTGATGTTAGGTTTTTTTTTTTTTTGAAGAGAAGAGGAGGGGTTGTGTATTAAAAAATCTTGAAGATAATTTCAAACTTTAAAGGGAACCGGTCACCAGATATTTACGGATTGAAAGGTCATGTATGATACACAATATCTATAAGGACCGCTGTAATTTTTATCACTACACTGTGTTCCAAATTATTATGCAAAAATTGTTTAGGAGTGATAAGGTAAGAATTTTTTTGTTTGTCAGTTAAACTCATTGATGGTGATGTGTGTCAGGGCTCTTTATATCACTGTAAGCAATTGCAGACACCTGTGCTAATTAGTTTGGCAGGTGTGTCCAATGAAAGGCAAGACTACTTAAGAAGGCTGTCCTACATTATTAAGCAGCCTACATTTTCTGCCAAAATGGGAAAGAAAAAGGATGTGTCGGCTGCTGAGAAGCAACAAATTGTGGAGTGTTTAGGTCAAGGCATGACTACAATCAACATTGCCAAGACACTTCATCGTGGTCATCGCACAATCAAGAAGTATGTAGCTGATTCACAGTACACACGTGTGCGTGCTGATAAGGGAAAATTGAGGACTCTTTCCTACAGGCAATTACATCAGGTTAAAAGAGCAGCGGCAAAAAAGCCTTGTCATAGCAGCAGACAAGTTTATGAAGATGCTGGTGCCTCCAACGTCCCCCGAACAACAAGATGCAGGGTCCTTCAGAGGTTTGCAGCTGTGCGTAAGCCATCCTGTCGACCTCCTCTATCCACTGCACACAAGCAGAAACGGCTCCAGTGGGCCAAACAATACATGAAGACTGACTTCAAAACTGTTTTGTTCACCGATGAGTGCCGTGCAACGCTCGATGGTCCAGATGGATGGAGTGGAGGATGGCTGGTTGATGGACACCCCATGCAAACACGACTACGGCGCCAACAAGGAGGAGGTGGAGTAATGTTTTGGGCTGGAATCATGGGGAGAGAGATTGTTGGCCCCTTTAGGATCCCTGAAGGCGTAAAGATGAACTCCATAGTGTATGTTGAGTTTCTCAAACAGCACTTCCTGCCATGGTTCAAAAGGAAGAACCGTGCATTCCGCAGCAAGATCATTTTCATGCATGATAATGCACCGTCTCATGCTGCACATAACACATCTGCATCTCTGGCTGCTATGGGCATAAAAGGGGACAAACTTATGGTGTGGCCCCCATGCTCCCCTGACCTCAACCCCATTGAGAACCTCTGGAGCATCATCAAAAGGAGTGTCTATGATGGCGGGAGGCAGTTCACATCTAAGCAACAGCTCTGGGAGGGTATTCTGTCCTCATGCAAAACAATTGAAGCAGAAACCATCCAAAACCTGACAAATTCAATGGACGAGAGAGTTCAGAAGCTCCTTTCGAACAAGGGGTCCTATGTGCAAATGTAACATCACCTAGAATAAAGTTTTGAGTTGAAAACTGTTTGATTTCAGTTTGTAATAACCTGCTAATGCTTATAATTTCAAAAATGACAATTTTTTTGTTCTTTATTTAAATGAAAAGGTAGAAAACTCTGCTGTGCATAATAATTTGGAACATGCATTTTGAGTGCAGTTTGAGTGTTTTATTTTTTAAAAAATATACTGTTATCATAGGCAGTTTGTACAAAAACCTTTAAATTGTACTCTAATAGTTATTTGACTGGAAAATTACAATGACTGCAATTCATATAGGTAATTTGGGAAAATCAGAGAAAATATTATTTGCATAATAATTTGGAACACAGTGTATAGTCACTTCAGAGTGCCGGATTCTTCTTACAGTTTCTATATTACGGATTGGGATCCTATCCAGGCACCTAATCCTGACCAGGAGTGCAGTGTTTCCTCTCTGCCATATGAGATAAGACAAGTACCCCGCAGTGCTAAAATACAGCATTCTAATATGCTGTATATATGCCCCTAATCCAGCCTGCAAGACAAGAAAAAGACCTACTGCAATAGAAAAAAGCGAAAGCAGAAATATCACATTTTAGGCTCCCTAATTAACCCAACTGTCTCCAGGTTTGTCCCATATGAGGTAAGGCCAGTAACTTTCAGCCCTGATATACAGCATTCTAATATGCTGTGTATATATACCCCCAATCTGGCTTGCAAGACAAGAAAATGGCCTACAGAGCGGTCGAGTCCGATGAGCGTTGCTGGTCTTGGGCCGATGCCTCCTCTCTTCTTGCGATGCAGTCCTCCTTCTTGCTTTGTGTGAATGATGTGTCCTACGTCCTCCACACAATGTTCTCAGCATTGTTCTCCAGCGCAGGCGTACTTCTCTGACCTGACCAGGGCAGAGTAAAGTACTGCAGTGAGCATGCGCAGCAAAAGGCCAAAGAACCTTGACACATGCACTGCACTAGTTTACTTTGCCCTGGTCAAGGCAGAGAAGTAGATCTGCGCAGGAATGCAATGCCGTGGACACTGTGTGGATGACGTCGGATCCATTATCCACACGAAGCAAGAAGGAAGACTGCATTGTAAGAAGCGAGGAGGCACTAGATCGACCAGTGACGGCCATTGGTCCTGACCACCCTGTAGGTGAGCATTATAGAATTATTATGGGACAAACCTAGTGATAGGTTCTCTTTAAACATTTCTATGTTGGGTTAATTAGGAAGCCTAAAGTGTGATATTTCTGTTTTCGCTTTTTTTTTTTATTGCAGTAGTAATTTGGGACACATTTTTGAGAAAGTAACAAAGATGTAACCAGTTATTCTCGTTGTTCCTTTAATTAACTTCTCAGCAGTAGGCTCATTCATAACTTACACTTTAGATTGTGTTTTGTAGTCCACTTTCCCAATTTTTCTTCACTGGACCAAGTGGTCTGCCTACAAGCATGGAGCCTTGTCTGATATTAATCCGAGTGGCAGACGCTATCTATGTCTGTTTTATGCGGACTGTGTGATAGAACCTTGAGAAACCTCTCTAATTCAATTTTTTATTTGAGAAAAACTGATGAAAATGTGACCAAACTCTAATGGTAAAAACTCACACGGTGTCCAAACCGTGATGACAGATTTTCACATCCAAGTTTTTTCTGTTTTTCAAGGCAAGAGCAGTCCCCCATAATAGTATTTGGGACTGTTTACATGTCCGTTGTATTTCTATTTACAGAGTGGTCCACACAAAATTAGGGACATGTTCGATCTTGATTTGGGATCAAACGTATCAATGCAAGGATATTGGTCCGTGAAAAAATTGGGCAGAACTTGGATGTCCACTCTGTGTTGTCCATTTTTCAAGAAATCTTGAGAAACCTCCTATCATTTTTTTTTACATTTATGAAAGATGAAAGTCTGATGGTAAAAACTGACACATTGAGCTAACTGCCGAAAAAATTATGAAACTTTGACCTTTTTTTGAGTTGGGACAAATCACTGACTTCTGAATTCTAAAGCCAAATCTAATCTTACATTGGATGCAGTATCATATATGATTACTACATGGATGTGTCAGGCCTACCTTAGTAGGAGTCTCCTCTCTGGATTGTCAATGTAGGTCTCCTAATGAATATAGCAATGGTAAGCTCTTGTGAGCTAATAGCCATCATGCCTAGCTATAATACCCCAGTTTTGTCTTTGTAACACATGCAGTCCAAAACAAAATGGTTCTCAGACGATGCTCAAGCTTTAGAATTTCTCAGTCAGTCTTATTCTCTTGTTTTAGGTGTGTGATGTCGCCTTCCACATACTCTAAACAAATTTTCTCTACTGGAATCTGCAGTTTGGATAATTTCTATGGTCCTATGTGTTCCTTTTAGCTTCGCAGTGATTTATGCTTATACATAGTATTGTTTTATGTGATAATTCCTTAAAGTTTATTCATGATCCTGACTACTCCAATGTCTTTCTTCATAACTGAGCATACATTTCTGTACTTGGTGTTACAGGTGAAAAACATTCCTTGCAGAGACAGCAGTCGGTACCATACCAGCCATCTACAATACCTATGGGCAAGTCAACTGACCAGATCTCCTTAACCACTGCTGGGTTATCTGAAAGAGAAGCTTTTCGCCTGGAAAAGTTTAAACAGCTTCTTGCAGGCCCAAACACTGACCTTGGTAAGTACACACTGTGAATTTGCTGGCAGTGTAATAGTCTATCAGAACAAAATGACTGTTCAAACCAAGCACAACTACTGGTAGTGAACATAACCTAATGTTTGTCTACAAATCTGTTGCCAAAAATTGTTCTTTTTTTAGATATGCCATTGAGGAGCATCATGCAATCTTGGAGTGGCTGAGAAGTTCAGTTCACCTTTCCATCTACTTTTTTTCTGACTCTAGCCTTCACTGGTTACTGTGAATGCAGGGCAGTTAATCATGGAAGAGATGGATGCAAATGTGCAATGAACTACTCTGCCTCTTCAAGGTCTCATAATTATGTTTTAATACAGAATAATTTCTGGCAAAATCCACAATGGATTTTGTCAGGAAGGTACGGATTTTATTAGGTGTATGTCCTGTAGGGAATGGTAGGCATTATGCCTTGGGTAGCATTCACACAGGCAGTGCAGTTTTGGTCCAAACACGAGCAGGTTTTATTGCTTTCTGCAGGTTGCACCAAAACAAATCCTAAACATAAATCCCTAGTCTTGTCCAGGCGCTAACTAAACAAAACAGACTCTTGCTACTCGTACACAGCTGAGCTTTCCCCAGCTCAGTCAAACAAAACAGCTATTGTCCATAGCTATCACTGATACTTGTGGTTCTCTGCACACGGCCTGTGCAGATTCTTCTCAGAGAGGGATTCTGACCTGCCTCTCTCTTCAGCTCCTAGACACATCAAGTCTGATCAGCTTCCTTGAACTGATGACTAAGGATGACTAAGGAGTTATATGCAGGGCTAGTCGGGTGAACTAATCAGAACCTGTTGAGCTAGGATTTAACCCTAGCCTACATGACTTTGCTACAGTTCTATGCTTAGTTTCAACTGACATTTTGTACTGACAGATTCTTTTTAAGATTCAGACCAACCATATAAACTGTTCACATGGTTTTGTGACACATTTGCAAAACATTTGTAGCAATTCCGTTTCATTAGCTGAACATAAAGCAAGTGAATTAGTGAATTCCATTCCTCCACAGATGCACTGCAGTCTGTCAGTAGGCTGCATCTCTGCTGTGCCCTATGTTCATGTTTAGCTGAGTACAATATATTAGGGAATAGCTATTAATGTAATACTTCAGATTATTAGATGTAGTGTTGTGAAGCATTGCACTTTCTAGTCATCCATTTAATCTGTTAAGTAGTAATTTCTGTTAATTGCGTCATTTGGTTATGATCTGAACAAATGTGCTGGTCTTTATGAAGTGGATTTTAGGCTCTATCCACTGCAAAACTGAATAAATGGAGCTGATAACTCATGGTCCATGCATTTCTGTGCTTTGACGCTATGGGTACTCCTTGTATCTCTGAAGGAAAGTGCATGTCATTGTTATTCTTTTCGCTTTTCTTAAAAAAAAAAAAGTTACCATATATACTCATGTATAAGTCTAAATTTTCAGCACATTTTTGTGCTGAAAGTGCCCCCTCGGCTTATACAAGAGTCATTGTCCAGGAAACTGGCTGGGGAGGAGGAGGAGCAGCGGCAAGAGCCGGTGGCTGTGAAGCCGACATACTCACTCTCCTCGCTCCGTCGCTGCATCTCCGATTGTCTCGGCGCCGGCAGCTATTCCTGTGCTGAGTGGTCACATGGTACCGCTCATTAAGGTAATGAATATGCATTGCTCTCCACTCCCATAGGCGTGGAGCGCGTATTCATTACTTTTAATGAGCGGTACCACGTGACCATTCAACACAGGAAGAGCTGCTGCGCCGTGACAATGGAGATGCAGCGACAGCTCTAGGAGGGTGAGTAGGACAGGGAGGGGGTGAGCCATATATACAAGGATGGGACGGGACCGAGGGAGCCATTCATACAGCGACGGGACGGGGGAGCCATGCATACAGCAATGGGACCGGGAGAGCCATTCATACAGCGACGGGACCAGGGAAGCCATGCATACAGCGACTGGACCACGAGAGCCATGCATACAGCGACGGGACCACGAGAGCCATGCATACAGCGACAGGACCACGAGAGCCATGCATACAGCGACGGGACCACGAGAGCCATGCATACAGTGACGGGACCACGAGAGCCATGCACACAGCGACGGGACCGGGGGAGCCATGCACACAGCGACGGGACCATGAGAGCCATGCATACGGCGACGGGACCGGGGGAGCCTTGCATACAGCGACGGGACCGGGGGAGCCTTGCATACAGCGACGAGACCGGGGGAGCCATGTATACAACGACTGGATCGGGGGAGCCATGCATACAGCGACGGGATCGGGGTAGCCATGCATACAGCGACGGGACTGGGGGAGCCCTGCATACAGCGACGGGACCAGGAAAGCCATGCATACAGCGACGGGACCTGGGGCGCCATGCATACAACAGGGGGAGCCACACATACCAGGACAGGGATGAGGGGACAATGCATACCCGGCTTATACTCAAGTCAATAAGCTTACTCAGTTTTCCGTGGCAAAATTAGGTGCCTCGGCTTATTCTTGGGTCGGCTTATTCTCGAGTATATACGGTATATATGTTCTTGAATGCACATAAAGGCTTACAGGAGTTACAGTACGAGCCCATAGACTTCTGTGGATATGTTTACTCTACCATTGGTGTGTGCATTCATCCTAAAATTGTTGAATCACAATGTTTTACAATCATAGTCCGACGCTTGTAAAATATAACTAACCCCACCCAAAATGTCCTCACAACAGTAATCATAGAGCCTATTACCTAATTCATTAATCTAAATGAATGGCAGACAATGGCATATGCAGAAATCATTTCTGTTTATAAGGTTCCATTGTTTCATAAAATCTCAAACTTTTGTTCTGTTCTTTAGTCAACAGGCATAAGCCCATGCTTCATAAGACAAAATTCTGTAGAAGAAAAAACAATGTTTGAAAGCAAGTTTTCATGTGAACGATATGTTTTCTCTTGTTAGATATTGTTTATCAATGTAAAAATTACATTCTATAAATAAGCACACTTCTTAAAAAGGACTATACCTTACTCTTGTGAGTGTTAGTACATACAATATTTGTATTTTACATGAATAACCTTTCTGGGGATTAATAGAGCTTTTTTTTTATAATGGTGTTCCTCTTATTTTTTCTCCTGGAAATGTAATAAAAAATTGATAGATGGGCATGAGCATTCTGTTTTTAAGTAGAATCCTATAGATTGTCTGGCACAAAATCCATTTGGGAACATCTAGTTTAACCTCTTAACGACCAGGGGTATTTCAGTTTTTATATTTCGTTTTTTTTGCTCCCCTTCTTCCCAGAGCCATAAGTTTTTTATTTTTCCGTTAATATGACGATGTGAGGGTTTGTTTTTTGCGGGACGAGTTGTACTTTTGAACG
>VIAB01004351.1:32512-43456 GCA_009801035.1 Oophaga pumilio | reverse complement strand
GCCCCATATAACGCTCCAGTGTATGCTGGGCCCCATATAACGCTACAGTGTATGCAGGGCCCCATATAACGCTCCAGTGTATGCTGGGCCCCAAATAACGCTCCAGTGTATCATGGACCCCATATAATGCTCCGAACATTAAAAGAAAAAAAAAAAATCCTCACCGGCCGCTGCTCTGCCCCAGACTCCTCAGGGTCACCGTCTTCCGGCTCTCTGCACTGTGACTGTTCAGGCAGAGGGCGCACAGTAGTCACATCATTGTGCCCTCTGGCCTGAAACGTCACAGTCAGGAGATGCGGAAGATGTCGCAGTGGAGGAACGGAGAGAGGTAAGTATTGCAAGTACTGGGGCCCTGACCAAACGGGGGGAACACTCGCGGGCCCTGCCACCCCGACGGCGAGTGGGCCCCTGACACTTGCTAGGGTGTGCCATATGCTGACGCCAGCCCTGACTTTTGCGCTAGTGACGTCTCTTTAAGATGCATTACACCCTGTTGTGAGACTTTGTTCTTGGAAGTTTTGTTGGTAATTTTTATGTGGTAAGTGAACTGAATACAGAGAGAATGTGCATTTAATGCCATAGAAAATGGAGGTGATACTCCACAGACTAATATTAGCAAGCTGAGGTTGTAGAGGGTATGAATGCTAATTAAGAGAACAATTTCCTTTAAAAATCTAATTAGTGTGAGATACTGAGCCGAATATTCCAGATGTAGATGCATTAATATGACCTACCAATGGTCTTACTGTTTCCCATTTTTGAAGGTGTCAGAATTAATTCTGTATTACTAATTAAGCTACACCGATTAGGCAACAGAGACAGGCTTGCCGTGTGTGCTGTCAGAAACCATAAATTAGCTTGTTCTGATGGACATTAAAAATTACCGCACTGATATGTTAAAATGAGATCATTTAAGTAAAGCTAATTAATGCTCCTACTATACAAGTAGTGTGGCTATAGCCGCTCTTTCGCAGCGCTGCTGTAAACTGCTATATGCGATGCTTTGTGTCATGTTGTGAAAGTCACAGGGGAATTGGCAGTTCCAGTCAAATGCCTTTTGTGATAGCATCAAATGGAGCCTGACGTGTATCTGAAGACGGTCTTCTAATATTCATTGCATGGAAATGTGACAATGAATGTGGATAAAGTAATCTATATGTGACGCATTGAACCTCTAAACCTTTTCAGGTGCTATTTTTGAGAATGAATCTTTGTAGACCCAGTCTTTCAGTGCGTATTTTTCAGTGCGCTCTATCTTTCAATCAGCTGGGTAGAGTTCTGGAAAATGAAATAGTTGTATTTAATTGCTACATGTTCCTGGCTTTAACGAACTAGAGCTTTAGGACTGGCTAATGCCGTTGGACACAGTGAACCACAGAATTGTCTATTTTTATACTGTTACTAAATGCGGTGATTTCGAGCCCTTTAGGCAAGAGCGGAACCGGTTGAGAAGATTAGTTAAGGTGCTTTGATAAGGCTTGGCATGGTTAGAGGCTTTTCAGGGCTTTTAGCTTGTAGCCAGCATTCAAAGGCTTTGTTACTTTGTGCGAAGAGACCTAGTTAGAGCATTTGTGTGCTGGGGGATAAGGTGGACTGAGAGCCGCTGTCTTCTGTTGGTGATCATATGGTTTGATGTTCTCCTCCGTGGTTTAAACCTTTTATTGCTTTAGCACTTGGTAAATGTTTTCTGCTACGGATGTTTGGAGTCATTTCCTGATAAAAATTGAATAAATAGATTTTTTTTTACTGTTGCGACACTGGAAATACAAAGGAAACTGTCTTGTGTATTCTTTCAGCTGGTTAGCTAATAGATATAAGAGAATATGTTGGTGTGTTCTACTAAAGTCTGGGATTATCATAAAAAGCAGAAAAGGAGACTTTTAAGTAAAACATTGCACATTGCTAATGCAAGGGCACATATATTTAGAAGAATGTGGACATTGTTTTCATCACATTTTCTTATTGTGATCATCCCTAAAGATAAAGGGGGATACCTGTGTGCCAATAAATTAAAGGGGACCTGTCAGGTGATTCATTCTGCCTAAACCATGAGCAACATGTATGTGAGACGGGCACCATCGTTAGAAATATCAATGTTTTAGCCAAAAATTCCTTTGAACAGTGATCCAGGACTAATGTGAATGAGTCACGGAAGAAGGGTTCCCGCCGGTCTCTTCTTCGCTGTCTGATTTCTTTGCCTGACGTTACATCTACAGTGAGTGATCAATCAAGCTAAAAATACTGTTTTTTTTATTTTTTTATTTTTCCTCCATTCTGTCTCAATTGCCCCTATATATTTTATGACATAATCGAGTAAAAAATTAAAAATGAACAAACAAAGTTGCCAGGTGTGGTTTCCTTGGATCAGGCCACAAAGTCTCCATCAGATTGAGATCTGCAGAGTTAGGAGGCCAGGTCAACGCTTGGCACTCTTTTTCATTTTTCTTAAACCATTCCTGAACAGGAATGCAGTATGCCAGGATGCATTGTGATGAAAACCACTGATGGTAGGTGATTCTTTCACCATAAACAGTGTATTCGGTCTGCCACAAATCTTAGGTGGTGTCCTAATAACATTCTTTTAGAGGACCCCAGTAGAATATTGTCCAGCGCATGACATTGCTAACTTCCTATAGTGCATGCCATCTCTTATGTAAACGAACCGGATGCGCCCAAATACCCAGTAAATTATGAGTTACAAAAAATATGATAGATCCAATCTCCAGTTGTTTCACAGTCATACTACTTTTTCATTTAGGCTATGTGCACACGTTCGGGAATTGCCGCGGCAATCCTGCACCTTCCTGCCGCTGGAAATACGCATTTTATAGGTATGCGTATTCCCACCAGAGACTAGCGTTTTGCAAGCGTAATTAGCTTGCAGAATGCTAGCGTTTTCCAAGTGATCTGTAGCATCGCTTGGAAAACTGATTGACAGGTTGGTCACACGAGTCACACATAGTGTTTGACAAGTGTGAGCAACTTTTTTACTATTGATGCCGCCTATGCCGCATCAATAGTAAAAAGATCTAATGTAAAAATAATAAAAAAAACTAAAAAATCGTGATATTCTCACCTTCCGGCGGCCCCCGCAGCTTTCCTGGTCCTCGCGATGCTCCCGGCAACTCCCGTTCCCAGGGATGCCTAGCGACAGTGACCCCAGATGACGTAGCATCACGCGAGACCGCTACGTCATCTGGGGTCATTGTCTCAATGTATCCCTGGGAACGGGAGTTGCCGGGAGCGTCGCTGAGGAGCGGGAAAGCTGTGGGGGCCACCGGAAGGTGAGAATATCACAATTTATTATTTTAATTATTGTTTTAACAGGGATATGGTACCCAAGGCCTGGAGGAGAGTCTCCTCTCCTCCGGACCCTGGGTACCAAGCGCACATGAACCGCTCACTTTGTGCATGGTGGGCATAGCCACATGCGGAAAGTAAGCGGTTCAATGCATTCCTATGGTGGCAGAATCGCTGCGATTCCGGAAAAAGAGTGAAAACGCAGCATGTGCACAAAAATTGCGGAATGCATTCTAATAATAGGATGCTTAGTGCATGTGTTTTTTCAGCAGAAAACCGCCGCAAAAACGCAAAAAATCCTGAACGTGTGCACATAGCCTAAATGTAACAAAAGTACAAGTTGTACAAGCCTTTCAGCACAGTATTTTAAATATTGACTGAAACAAGTGATCATGGATTCACTGTTTACTGGCAACTTGAGAAATTTGCTCCTCATAAGAAATATATTAAAATCTGTGCACAAATATAAGATACTGACTGAGGCATAAAAATTACATATATGGTATATGTTTAAGATAAACATAAAAGCGAATATAATATAGAGCTAGAGGTGCAGCGCTAAATATACTATTAATACTTCTATTTTTTAAAACATTGTTACTTTGCAGTGTAAGAATCCTTCACATCTGCCTAAAAGTTTTGCACAGTACTGTATATATGTAATATAAATATAGTACTGTGCAGAATTTTTTCCACACCTGCCTAAAGTAAGAATGCTTTCCAAAATAGAAGTGTTAAAGCACAACTCTAGCATTGTTTTTAATTTCAGTGCTGGAGTGTTACTATAAAGTCCCTGCGCCTAATATTATACTCACTACCGTCTTTGGCTCTTCCAGACGCCGATCCTGTGCCGCCACCTTGTGACCACAACTTCTGACTGGCCAGAAGTCAGAAGTAACGGTCACAGTGTAAGTCTACGAGAGCCTTGTTCTGGCTTTTGTAGACTTATATTGAAAAGTGACCTCCGTCTCCTCCAATGGTCCGGCAGGTCACAAATTGCTGGAGACAGACCTGAATAGTGCTGATAAAAGAAGAAGACATCTGGAGGGAGCTTACATTAGTGGCACCACTCCAGCAATAAAAAAAATGCTTTATCTTTCTCACCAAGGCTCTTCTCCTACGATTGCTCAGTTTGGCTGGATGGCTAGGTCTAGGAAGACTTCTGGTGGTCCCAAACTCCAAAAATTTCTACATTTCTTTTTTTTCAGTCAAGATGGGGTGCAGAGTGTACATTAATGAGAAAAAAAAATGAACGTTTTTGAATTTACCATATGGCTGCAATGAAACAGAGTGAAAAATTTAAGGGGGTCTGAATACTTTCCACACCCACTGTATATAGTGCCCAGGAATCACTTCAATGATTAGCACAAGCGAATGACCAGAATTTCCAGTTTCCTTACCGTTGTAGAGGAAACATTTGTAGACATTACAAAGCCTTTTGTGGTCTGCTCTTGTACCCAGGAAGCCTAGAAAGTGTGTAAGGAAATGATTAATTAGCATGCTGCATGCACCAAGGTCACACACACTGCTTTCCCGGCCTTCCTCCGCTATTTCCAGTCCCATCTGATGGGGGAGCTGCTGTTCCATTCACTTCCATTTTAGAAGGAATTCCTTCAGGTTTGTGCTGCTAAATTGCTTAAGAAATTTGCTATAAGAACATAAAGCTAAATCTAGTTTATCGTTTCCATCGTTTAATTGTTCATGCAAGCCATCTCCTCATGTAGCGATTTACAGTAATCTTACTGAAATAACAATTTTGTGCCAAAGAATGAATAATGAATGTGATGAAAGTGTTGAGCTCCTTAAAATTTCTTTGCTAGAACTGTTTTGTACTTCTGAAACACTGGTGTGTTGGGTAAGGCTGTGCAGAGCCGTAGAGGGAATAACTAGTTACTAGAGCCGGCAGTCATATTCCTGTGCATCCATTCATCCTAGAGGTGCTTCTGTAGCTTCAGATCCACAGTGGGAACATTTTATCACCAGAAATTATGTGTATTTCCATTTTAATCATTTCTATTATTTTGATTACATAGTTTAAATTGAATCTTTCACTAGGTTTTTGCTCCCCATCTGAGAGCTGCATATTGAAGGCCAGAGGCCTTGATTCCAGCCATGTGTTACTTACTGGGCTGCTAGCTGCAGTTTTGATAAAATCCCTGTTTACCTCCTGCAGATCTAGCAGTTCTCTTAATGCAGAGCTCTGTATAACCCCGTCCATGGTAGCTTTCTGTCCATGTACAGTGTACACAGAAATTTACCAATCGGTGGCAGGGATGGGGTTATACAAAGCTCCTAAATATGGAGGATTACATGGTAGCAAGATTACTAGTCCCATAATGATGGTTTCCTGTTGATAAAACAGTGATTTTATCACAACTACAGTGAGCAGCCCAGTGACGGAATCCGTGCCTCTACATTATGCTTCTCTCAGATTAGGTAGCAAAAACCTGGTAACAGATTCTCTTTACAGGGGTTGGCACTTTGATCTTTTCACAGACGCATTGGGGTCATAATTGTACGGCAGTTACTGTTATATACTTATGACTGGTTCTCTTTCTGCTCTTGTTAGTGCAGCTTTACTCAGACTGCACAGCTCTCCAGTCTATAAAATGGCTGCTGTGTAAGGACACGTGACTAGACCTGTCCATCAGCCTCCCCGATTAACCCCTTCCCGACATGCGCCGTACATGTACTGCTCTGCAAGAGCTGTGTTCCCACAAGGAGCAGTACAGTAACGGCGCACCGATCGCGCGGCCTCACGCTGAGCACCTCGGCGATCTGTGAGAGCTGACACCCTGCAGCAACGCCTACGATCGGTGCTAGCACCGATCACCGGAATTTAACCCCTTTGATGCCGCTGTCACTATTGCGCATGCGCCTGCAGCGCGATCTTACTGGGAAAGAAAAATCCTCCAAGATGGCGCCTCCTGTGCAGTAGCAGCTCTTGGCTATCTCCGAGACCTGCTAGTAGTGTGCAGGCGCTGGCGTCGCCATCTTGGAGGAGGATTTTTTTTTCTTCTCCCGTAAGATGGTGCATGCACAGTAGCAGCTATCGGATCACATCTATATACACCGATAGCTGCTACTGCGCAGGCCCGACGGGCAGCATTTTCAAATAGATTTTTTTTTTCTAGCTGAATAACATCAAGAATATGTAATATTAGGACATGAACCATGCGATTATGCTGCAGAGCAGATGCCACAGCCAGCACCCACCTGCAGACGGTTTTTAATTTTTTTTTTTTAAGTATGTACAGATATTTATTATGCAAACTAGGGGGCAGGTCAATGAGGGATCAGTGACCTGTCAGCAGTCTGCATTATGAATACCTAATCAGAGCACCACATGAAGACCCTGCACAGGCCGCCCCGGAGCACGGACATATCATTAACTAAAAACTGAAAATAAAGATTAAAATTATACCTTGGTTGATGAAATCCATCTTGTGGTTGTTGTTTAATCAGTATAACGGCGCTGACCTGACAGTGTAGGTTACTGTGCACAATCCTGCTGACAGGTTCCCTTTAAGGGCATAAATTAAAAGTTTGAAAACTGCGAAATTTTCAAAATGTTCACCAAATTTCTATTTTCTTCACAAATAAACGCAAGTCATATCAAAGAAATGTTACCACTATCATGAAGTACAATATGTCACAAGAAAACTGTGTTAGAATCACCAGGATCCCTTGAAGCTTCCCAGAGTTATGACTTCATAAAGTGACAGTGATCAGAATTGTAAAAATTGGCCTGGTCATAAAGGTGAAAACAGGCTTCGAGGTGAAGGGGTTAAAAATTAGCTTTTACACTTAGATTGTTTTTCATTTGAAGGAGGTTGAATGATGATCTGGTCACTGCACTTTCATCAAGTGCCATTGTTACAACAGGAGCTTTGTATAGTCTGTAAGGAAGGCTGTACTAACAGGAGGAGAACCGCAAGTCTTAGGCTATGTGCCCACGTTGCAGAAATGCTGCGGAATTGTCCGTAGCATTTCCGCAACTCCCCGCCGTGGGTAAAACGCATGCGGAATTCGCATGTGTTTTCCCGCAAAACACAAGCAGTATGCAAGCGTTTTCAGCTTGCGAAATTCAAGCGCTTTTCAAAGCGATTTGAAGCATTGCTTGGAAAAGTGATTGACAGGTTGGTCACACTCACCTCCTGTCGGCCCCCGATTTCCTCAGCGGCGCTGCCGGCAAGTTCTGTTTCCAGTGATTCATTGCGAGAATGACTTCTGATAACGTTACGGTCACGCGACGTCGCAAAGGTCATTTTGGCACGAAGCACCGCTGGGAAAAAAGCCGTCTCATGCACCGCTGAGGACTGGGAGGACTCCGGGGGCCGACAGAGGGTAATTATATCTCCTCTCCTCCAGACCCCTGGGTACCATCCGTACATGAAACGCTCACTTTACGCATGATGGGCATGGCCACATGTGTAAAGTGAGCGTTTCAATGCAATCCTGTGACGGTATCGCTGCGATTCCGCCAAATTAATGGACATGCTGCATATTTTCCGCAATGCGATTCAGCAGCAGAATCCCATAGGATTGCATGGGATGCGTTTTAACTAATTTTTTAAGCGTTTCCGCGGCGGCCTTGCCGCTGTGAAAACGCTTAAAAAACGCATCGTGGGCACACAGCCTTAGAGCTCGTTCGCACCACCATATTTTGGTCCGAGTGTGATCTGACAAAACATTGCATTGTGTGACCCCAACTTTATGCTCATGAGTACATCTGTGACCTTGATCTAGTAAAATAAAAAAGATCACTGTTTTTTATTGTGACACATACACATTTTATTAGACTTCCTCCACACATTTTTTTACCTTTAAAAAAAATCACTGATTTTCATTTGTTTTACATGTACAATGTTGTTGTTTTTTTTTTTACAAAAAATTCTATTTGAAAAGCTATTCTTCACGCCTTACCTCTGCAGCTAATTTTTGCTTTTGCTCTTTTGTTTTTAAATCCCCTTCTTCAAAGATCCATAACTTTTTTTATTTTTCTATCGACATATGATGGCTTATTTTTTGCTGGATGAATTAGTTTTTAATGACATAATTTGTTTTGACAGTCAGTGTATTCAAAGACTAAAAAAAAAAGAAGGAAATTACAAGTGCAGTGAAATTGTAAAAAAACAAACAAAAAAAACAACTTCATTGTATTTTGCAGCTTTGTTTTTACGGCGTACATTCAACTATGAATCACAATTCTTTAGGTCAGTATAATTTCAGTGATAAAAGACTTATATATTTTTTTTCCATTTTCAGTGTGGAATAATAATAATTCAGAAATTTGTAAAAGAAAATTAAAAAAAAGTAGCGGTTTGGATTGTATTTTTCACGTTGATCAATTTGGAGTATATACTACATTTTCATATGTTTTTATTGCAGTTTTTAGGGAGGAGTGGTGATGAAAATACCACAATTCTGTTTTTTTTTTCTATTTATAGTGTTTAGTTAACCCCTTAGTGACAGAGCCAATTTTGTACTTAATGACCAACTAAGTTTTACAATTCTGACCACTGTCACTTTATGAGGTTATAGCTCTGGAACGCTTTAACAGATCCCCCTGATTCTGAGACAGTTTTTTCGTGACATATTGTACTTCATGTTAGTGGTAACATTTCTTTGATATAACTTGCGTTTATTTATGAAAAAATCAGTTTGGCAAAAATTTTGAAAATTTTGCAATTATCAAACTTTGAATTTTTATGCCTTTAAATCAGAGAGATGTCACACAAAATAGTTAAGAAATAACATTTCACACATGTCTACTTTACATCAGCACAATTTTTGAAACAAAATTTCTTTTAGTTAGGAAGTTATAGGGGTTAAAATTTGACCAGCGATTTCTCATTTTTATAACAAAATTTACAAAACTATTTTTTTTATGGACCACATCACATTAGAAGTGACTTTGAGGGGTCTACATGACAGAAAATACTCAATAGTGACACCATTCTAAATACTGCACACCTCATGGTGCTCAAAACCACATTGAAAAAGTTTATTAACCCTTCATGTGCTTCACAGGAACTGAAGCAACATGGAAGGAAAAATTAACATTTAACTTTTTTCACAAACATTTTAATTCAGAACAATTTTTTTTTATTTTCACAACTGTAAAAAGAGAAAATGAACCACAAAGTTTGTTCTGCAATTTCTCCTGAATACACCAGTACCCCATATGTGGGGAAAAACACGTTGGGCGCACGGCAGAGCTCGGAAGGGAAGGAGCGCCGTTTAACTTTTTCAACGCAAAATTGACTGGAATTGAAATGGGATGCCATGTCGCGATTGGAGAGCCCCTGATGCGCCTAAACAGCAGAAACCCCCCACAAGTGACACCATTATGGAAACTACACCACTCAAAGATTTTATCTAGGGCTATATTGAGCAATTTGAACCCACAGGTACGACAAAGAATTTGATAACATTAGTTCGTCATATTGGAATTTTTTTTTTTTTTTTTTCACAAAAATCTTGTTTTAGACATGAATTTCTCACTTTTGTCAGAGATTACACCAAAAAGTGGACCCCACAGTTTGTTACCCACTTTCTTACAAGCGCGGCGATATCCCATATGTAGCCAAAAAAGTTATCTGGACAAACTGCAGGGCTCGGACAGGAAGGGGCACAATGTGACAAATTTGGCTTTATTTGGAATAGATTGTCACATTTGCAGAGCCTGTGTGGTTCAAGAGCAACAGAAATCCCCCATAAATGTTATTTTGTAAATTGTACTCTCTAATCTATTTATCTAGGGAGGTAGTGAGTAGTTTGATACCACCATTTTTTATGCAGTTGATGCAACACAAGTTTGAAAATTTACAATTTGCATTTTTGTCACTACCTCTTTTTTATTATTCTTTTTTGTACATTCTGAGGAACACACCTTAAATTTTATTGCACTAGTTTTTATGTTTTCAGAAATGTATCCAATATGGCACCAATGTGAATACTGGACACACGGCTTTGCCTATAATAGCACACCATTTGGTCTTTAGGGTAAAATTGAACAATTTCTAGGACCCATTGAAAGCTTAGAGGCATTGAGCAAACAAGAAAATACTTCCAGGAATTATTACTCGCAGAGGGGGGAGGCATGCTCCTAAAAACACATTGGCTTATTATAAAACTTGGTCTTGCTAACAAAATAGTTGTCTCGCATTTGCGTATATTGTAGCAGGAAGAATATACTGTACTGTAATGAAGGGGAAAAAGTGGAGGAAAATAAAATGCAGCCAACTATGTGGCAAAGCTGAGTTTGTTCCAAAGATGAAAGATCGCCAGCAGGGCTAGAATGACAGACACTTTCAGAGACTGGTCGTATAACGTCCGTTTAGCTCCATAAGTGCCTATATGAGAGACGAATGTGCCAGTAGATGTGGTACACCATAGCAAGCTCCCACCCGCTAAGGTAGGACATACTGTATATGCACAAAACAACCAATCCCCTACTGAATCAGTAAAGCATTGTCTGGTACCACAGGTTCCACAAGAATCATAAAGTAAAGCCCATAGTGCATAAGTACGGAACATCCTCATTATTAGTGACCCTTCAATAAAATGATCATGCCAGTATCACCAACATAAATATAAGTACCGTATATACTCGAGAATAAGCCGAGATTTTCAGCCCAT
>VIAB01004350.1:123839-137577 GCA_009801035.1 Oophaga pumilio | reverse complement strand
GCAAACTGAAACAAAATCTAACAAGAGGGTTCTAACACATGGGGGGCAAAGCCACTCCCCCTGGGGTGAAGCTCAAAGCCTCCTGTGCCTGTGGGTCGGGTGACCTTTCAGTGACCCCAGTCACCCAACCTGCAGGAACGCGATCCCACCATGATGCAATGCTGGTTCACAGGTCGGGATGGCACAGGATTTCATGACGCATACCCTGCGTCATAGGTCAGGAAGGGGTTTAGGATCATGTTTATAACTGATGCTGGCACTTTAACTATCACTTGGAAATTAATTTTTCATTTATAGCACATTAGTGACATTGTTTGATTTATTAATGTATGAGTCACTTTAATTCATATTAATCAATTCATAATATTATTGATGTAATTTTGAATCACTTTTATAATCACCGTTATTAATTTGTTCATTTATCAATTGTATTGTATTGTAACTATTATAATATAGCAACTTATTTATATTGCATTAATATAGATTATTTGTTGCACCTTGTCACTTTAATTAGCTTCATTTGCACATAATAACATTATTCAACTAGAATTTAGTTTATCTTCATCCATTCATTTGAATGGCCAGGAGTAGTGTGCGCTGGTCAGGGCTGTCAGCTCCCAAACTTGGGATTCCCTGGCAACTTGGAGTTAGCTGACATACACAGCAGCCATTACCATGGCTGCCTGAGTGTTTGCGACTCACTGTCCAGAGATGACGAGTCACTTCCGGTGAGTTGATGGAATGATGCGGCGCGCTGTGTCTCTATGGTGGCTTCAAAGATACATGTGATGCTTTTCTCAGCAGCCAATTGGTAATGGGATAGGATATAATATCCGGCCTCCCTCTTTCCTAACACGCCCCCTGGAGAAGTGTGGACGAAACGCACGTCGGGGTTGAGGGACATGGCACAGGCTCCACACACATGTGAGTTTAACTTGAAGGATTTTTAGTCTATTGTAATTAATTTTTGAAGGTATATTCGCTTCAGGGTAGAATCCGATAAAAGAATTGTCCAATGCTTCTAAATTATATCTCGGAATTCAGAGCATCGACTATTATATTTCCATTCTTGAAGAAGCAGAGGCATACCAACTGGCCAATTTTTAAGGATAAAGAGCATCTGTTCAGATGATCAGACCTTTGAAAAGCAGTCCAGGACTTTAAGGAGAAGGTACAGTGACAGATGTTACTGCAAAAAAATGATTAAAGATGGATACCATCGTTCAAAATGTATCCCAGTCTATCGTAATTAATTTTCGAAAGTGCACAAATATTGGTGACACCTGGGTGTGCTTTACATTACGTGCTATGGCCATTACCAGGCTATATGTGATTTAAGGTGTACTTTAGCTCTTGTTGCAATTAATTGCCTTTACTATTTCATAATATCCTTCATTCTTTTATAAATAGACTGATCCTCATAATTTATTTATTGCACATATTCCATTTGAATACTAAGTGTGTTTAAAGGGGCCGGAAGCCTTTTTGTGTCTCTCACATCTGAGGTCACGTTTTTGTTTATTTTTGTTTGTTATTGATTATATTTATATCTATAAATAAAATATATTTGTATTTATTTTTTTGAAGTTGAGCTTTTCTGTTTCACTCCTTCTTGTGTTTCTTAGCACATCATTATTTTGGATCATCCATTGATAATTAAAATCATTTGGGCTAAAACTGTGTTGCATTCAGGCGGCCCCATTTGGTAATCAATATCATTAAGCCTAATATTGGTGCTCAGCCAGGGGCCCCTTTTTGCTAATCCAAATTGTTTGGGCTAAAACTGTGTTGTAGTCAGGAGGTTCTATTTGCTAATCCATATCAATTGGGCTAAAACTATATTGCAGTCAGGAATCAGAAGGCCTCATTTGATAATCAAAATAGTTCAGCCTAATTTTGGGGTTCAACCAGTAAGCCCCATTTGCTGGTCCAAATCGTTTGGGCTAAAACTGTATTGCAGTCAGGAGGTCCCATATGCTAATACAAATCTTTTGTAATAAAACTGTGTTGCAGTTAGAAATCAGGAAGTTCCATTTGCTAATCAAAATGGTTAGGGCTAATATTGGGGTTCAGCCAGGAGGCCCCATTTGCTAATCCAAATCCAAATCTAAATCATTTGAGCTAAATCTATATTGCAGTCAGGAATCAGGAGTTCCCATTTGCTAATCAATATCATTAAGCCTAATATTGAGGTTCAGCCAGGAGGCCTCATTTGCTAATCCAAATCCAAATCATTTCCTTAAAACTGTATTGCAGTCAGGAATCAGGAGGCCCCATTTGCTACCTCAAATCATTTGGGCTAAAACTGTGTTGCAGTCAGAAATCAGGAGGCCCCATTTGCTGATCAAAATCATTAAGCCTAATATTGGGGTTCAGCCGGCAGGCCTCATTTGCTAATCCAAATCGATTGGGCTAAAATTGTGTTGCAGTCAGAAATCAGGAGGCCCCATTTGCTAATCAAAATCATTTGGGCTAAAACTGTGTTGTGGAATCAGGAGGCCTGTTTGCTTATCAAAATCGATATGCCTAATATTGGGGTTCAGCAAGGAGGCGTCATTTGATAATCAAAATAGTTTAGGCTAAAACTGTGTTACAGACAGGAAGCCCCATTTGCTGATCAAAATTGTTAGGGCTAATAGTGTTGTTCAGGCACACTAACTAAAAAATAAATCTTGATTGTTCATTTAATGACAGGTGTCTAGCATGTCTGAGTGTAGGGTTGTGAAATAGCTGGTTAAAAGAGGGGAAGGGTACATATAACATGAGTGTGAAAAAGGGAGGTAGTGGTGGAAGATGAAATATGCTTGGTGTTCGACATGTACATGGTTTACTGACTGTGGGGAACCACAGATGGGCCAGTCTGGAGAGCTGTTCACACATTCTATTCAATGGACAGGAGAGGACTGCTCCAAAGATTCACAGAATCCAGAGGAGGAAAGCATCTGCATTGGCCAAAATATTTTCCTGATAGATCCAGGGCTGGACAAAATAGGATCTGAGCAGAATCCAGACCCTTGACCCCCGGGGTGGAGGTGTTATTGATGAGACTCGGATACCAGAGACACACTCGGACTGTACTGTGCTGTCAGGGAAGGAAGAGGAGTAGGGTGACTCTCACTGTAAGGAAGGAGAGAACAGAGAGGATCACGATGAGGTTGTAGATCCCACTTGATGTAAACAAGAGGCACACAGCTGAGTGGCTCAAAAGAGGAGGTGGAGGAGAAAGAAGATGAGGAGGTTACATTGCAGCTTACCTCACAGACACAGAGTGATGCAACCACGACAAAAACTCTATCCTCAACCAGAATTTTGGCTGTGGTCATCATCGGTCGTGAGTCTGCAGTTCGCCGGGGTGGCAAGGGTAACCTAGCTTGGGCCTTTTTTGAGACTCTCGTTATCTGCCAACTTTGCAAAAGATGACTCAGTAGAGTCAAAAATTGCAATAATTTGACCACTACATGCATAAACTGGCATATACGCGATTAACATGTCAGTCTGGGAATCACTCTGCACTAAAATGTGGACCAGCTGGCCTTGCTAACCACCAGCAGTCCTATTAGCCGCATCTGCTGCTTCTTCATCCTCCTTCACCGTGCCAAGTGTTCTCACACAGGTCTCTGGCCACAGAACCTCCACTTGTTTACCTCTTTCAGTCGGGGTGAGTGAGAGCCCATCAGCTGTTATAGAAGTGGACAAGCCAGTTGTTTTTATTTCACCGAGCTCAACACATCTTTCTAAATCTACCATAACATCTCCTCCTGCATTTCACTCACAGTCCAGCAATTTGTCCTGTTCACCCTACTCCACCCTCTCTCAACACAGCAGCCAGCCCTTGGTCCCACAGTTATGGTCATGTAAAGCTGTACCTGTGCTACATCAACATGTCGCAGACAACATTACCCATTTTCTGAAAAAATCTAAGTCTGCCAGGGTGCATTTCACCACTGACACCTGGATGAGAAAACATGGTCAGGGGCATTACATTTCACTGACTGGGCACTGGGTGACTGTGGTGGCAGGCGGTGAAAGGGCTGCTCCTCAAGTCTTGGAATTCCCAAGGATTACGAGGCAAACCTCTGTATCTAACACTTCCTCCACTGCTTCTGGTTCCTCCACCTCCTCTACAGCCTCCACCTGCTCCATCAACCTCTCAAAGAATGCTTACACCGCTCCCTTACCTACCTCTTGTTAATTGAAACTTAAATTCAAAGCTCTAAAAGCTGACCCAGACCCTGATACTTCACGCATGGCCCACAGCTGACTGCTTCTGTCCCATTATAAAATGTTCTACTGTAGGTCAATTTATTAGCCGACTACCTGTGTTACTATCCTTGCATGTTTTTAACCATACAAAACTGATGTTTGAGCCATATGAGTGTGACTGGTGTAGTGCATTGGGGTTGGTGCAATGTGACAGCTAGGCAGGGACTACAAGAAATTTCACAGCAAACGTGTTTAATGTGAAAACAACTCACACAGTGCACAGCACACGGTATCCCCCAGATTGCAGCCGGGGCGTCATCTCAGTTAATACACGAGACTGGTTGACAAGGGCGACTGCACCACCGTATCACTCTGTGGGGTGCCAGGCGTTCGCTGCTTTTGGCTCTGAGTTACCTCACACAGGCTGGATGCTGCAAAGCCACCTGCTCTGCTACTTGCAAACAAACATTGACACTCAAACCCTATATTGCAGGGTTTTTAACTGGAATCTGTGGCCATGGGTCATTTGTAAGACTCAGCTTGGAGGAAGCAGACCGCTCCACTACAATCCTATAGTCTGCTTCCAGAATAAAAGCCCTTACCAGGTTTTCCTGAACATTGCCTTAGCCAATTAGCTTGACCAGGTCAACCCTTACTTTTACTTTGCCTTGTGACTCACAGGCGTCCTGCTGTGAATACAAGTCACTCCAGCGTTTCTAATAGGACTCCGTCCACATCCTGGGGGATACATATCGACCCTCGCATATGATCCCCCTCACTGCCTCACACTGGGAAAAAAAATTTGAGTTGTTGCATGAGGTATCAGGGCTCCTAGCAAAGAAGGTTTACACCGCTCACTTACCAACCTCATCTTAAATGAACCTTCAATTCAAAGCTCTAAATTCTGGCCCAGACCCTGATGCATTGATTATGGCTGATTGCTGCTGTGCCATTATGAAATTTCTACTGTGGGTCAATTGATGCCATTTTTCATTGTGTCTGCCCCTAATGTTTATAAATGTTTTGAGTCCAAGTTGGGTCTCCTTCATTTGTGTTGCCTGAATTTGGTAGACCTCTCAGAGCATCAGGCCTATGCCAGTCACTCATCCACCTGTTACTGATCAATATTAGAGTTGAGCGAAACAGGTCGGTCAGATTCAAAAGTCGCCGATTTTAGCCAAAGTCGGGTTTCGTTGGCTGAAACCCGACCATAGCGTGCAGTCGGCTAAGCGGTCGTCGACCTGAGCGCCCAAGTCGGATTTCCCCGAATGCTTGCAGGCACCTTTTTTTCACCAATGAGCAAGGACATACACTGTGGGCAACGAGATGACATGTGCAGCGGTGCCGTGCAGCTTTGAGCGGCGTGGGATTCAAATCAATATTTATTTGTTTGCCAAAATATGCCATGTTAAGATCATCACTATGTTAAAGAAAATGTAGGCAGGTTCTATATAGGTTATATTATTCATCATAAAAAACAGGCATTGTAATATTGACTGTCATATTTTGTGTGACCAAAATATGTTTTACCTTTCCGAATATTTATTTTAATCATTAAAATATACATACGGATCCTAATCTGAATTTCATCTAAACTGACCTATAGAAATATCCTAATAATACAATCTGTAGCCTGAGGTAAGGAATGACAGTGTCAGAAAAGAGAAGGTCAGTTCATCAGATTGCATTATTTGTGGAGATTCTGCAGGTCACCTCCAGAAAAAGATTGTACATCTACTACATGGCTGGATTCTGCTTCCTAACGAACAGATAAGTCATGCCTGACAGGATTTTTAATAGGTTTTCGAGACATTAATTTGTAGCTTATTTATTTATTTTATTTAGCTAATAAGGGACAGATCTCAATTTAGGCATTGTAACTTTTAAGTCAGACATTATTGTCATGGATCATTTAAATTAATAGTAATGCAGAAGTCAGAATCATAGGAGGAAAATGATCATCCCTCTAGGTGTCATAAAGCCGCTAAACTTGGCACAAGAGACATTTGTGCAAAAATGTTGTGATTTTTTTAAATTAGTTTTCTAATTTTTCTTCAAAATTGGTGAGGATGGGAATAATTTGGCATGGTCCACCATCGTGGCTGAAATCTGCGACAATTGCAAGTATAGAATGTTTTTCTGGTCTGTAGCACATGTGACAACTTTATTAAGAGCTGATGGTCTATTAAACTGAATTGATGATGGTGCTTTCACAATAAGGGCCCATTTAGATGAGATAACCATGGCATGCAAGGCAATTTAGAAAGGACAACCTCACTTCCATGCACACAGAATGATAGTTAATATGATTGTTCTGTGCACTTAGCACTTAATGTCATCGACAGCACATCTTCTGTTTATACTGGATTATGTGCTGCAGAGGATGATAATTTTTTAACGTGAAAAATAATCATCTCACCCAATAAATGAGCATTTTACTCTTTTGTTGCATGATTGGCTTAGGTCTTGGCTAGATAAGCGGTTAATTATAACAATAACCCTAGTGACCTATGACAGGTAGCTCTAGTGAACTATATAGTAAGATCTGCCAGATGTACTGCAACATGTGTGAAAAAACCCTAAGATTGAAAATACAGATCTCTCCTTTCTTAACTTTTCTCTTGGCTCAAAATATGCTGAGAAGAGTGGTGCTAGATTATATTCTGAAGGGAGATGTTTATGTCTATGTGTCCAATTAGTAGTTGTGATTAGTGATGAGCGAGTATGCTCATTGCTCAGGTTTTCCCGAGCATGCTTGGGTGTCCTCCGAGTATTTGGGCATGCTCGGAGATTTAGGTTTTGTTGCTGCAGCTACATGATTTGTGAATGCTAGACAGCCTGAATATATGTGGGGATTGCCTGTTTCTTAGGGAATTCCCACATGTTTTCAGGCTTTCTAGTACCCGCAAATCATGCAGCTGCGGCGATAAAAACTAAATCTCCGAGCATGCCCAAATACTCAGAGGACACCCGAGCATGCTCGGGAAAACCCGAGCAACGAGTATATTCGCTCATCACTAGTTGTGATGTCAATCGCTACTTGTCAAAGATATTGATAGCATGTCATGATAATGGATTAACTTTGAAGAAATGTTAGCATGAATATGTTATTTAAAAAAAAGTAGTTTGAAATATATGTTTTTAAGAGGAAGTCAGAAAGCAGCCGCAGTCCTGACTTCTTGTTGATTTTCAATTCATC
The DNA here is from genome assembly GCA_009801035.1 of Oophaga pumilio. Classification (NCBI taxonomy): domain Eukaryota; kingdom Metazoa; phylum Chordata; class Amphibia; order Anura; family Dendrobatidae; genus Oophaga; species Oophaga pumilio. The sequence goes on along the minus strand of VIAB01004350.1, from coordinate 130,175 downwards.
CAAAGATAGGAAATAGTGAAGCCGGAGCTGATTAGGCACAGAGCTCACCTGATGTAACATTGTCAAGGGAGCATTGGGAGAGTCAGGGCCAACACTGCTGCAATGGCACCGGAACGGGAGCTGAGTATAAGTGTTTTTCTTTTAACACAGGCAAATAATCAGATTGAGAAGTTGTCCAAGTACTAAACAACCCCTTTAATGTATGTTTAAAAGTAAAAGCCATAGAATCATGTAACCTATTTGATCATTTTTTATGACAGTATTCTGAATCAAGAATGGACTAACTTGTATCTACTACATTATTTTGACCAATACTGTTATCACCCTGAAGAATTGAAACTTTGAACTCAACTTTGTCAAATGTCCTGAAATTTGCAGGTCCCCACGAATTTTAACACTTTGCAATGTGATTCACGAGGATCGCAGAAAAAAAAAAATATAAATACACTGCTCAAAAAAAAAGGGAACACTTAAACAACAGAATATAACTCCAAGTAAATCAAACTTCTGTGAAATCAAACTGCCCACTTAGGAAGCAGCACTGATTGACAATTAATTTCACATGCTGTTGTGCAAATGAAATAGACAACAGATGGAAATTATTGGCAATTATCAAGACACAAAGGAGTGGTTCTGCAGGTGGGGACCACATCTCAGTACCAATGCTTTCTGGCTGATGTTTTGGTCACTTTTGAATGTTGGTTGTGCTTTCACACTCATGGTAGCATGAGACGGACTCTACAACCCACACATGTGGCTCAGGTAGTGCAGCTCATCTAGGATGGCACATCAATGCCAGCTGTGGCAAGAAGGTTTGCTGTGTCTGTCAGCGTAGTGTACAGAGGCTGGAGGCGCTACCAGGAGACAGGCCAGTACACCAGGAGATGTGGAGGGGGCCGTAGGAGGGCAACAACTCAGCAGCAGAACCGATACCTCCGCCTTTGTGCAAGGAGGAACAGGAGGAGCACTGCCAGAGACAGCCCTGTAAAATGACCTCCAGCAGGCCACAAATGTGTATGTGTCTGCATAAACGGTTAGAAACTGACTCCATGAGGATGGTCTGAGTGCCTGACGTCCACAGATGGGGGTTGTGCTCACAGCCTAACACCATGCAGGATGCTAGGCATTTGCCACAGAACACCAGGATTGGCAAATTCGCCATTGTGCTCTTGATAGATGAAAGTAGGTTCACACTGAGCACATGTGACAGACGTGAAAGAGTCTGGAGACACCGTGGAGAGCGATCTGCTGCCTGCAACATCCTTCAGCATCAACGGTTTGGCAGTGGGTCAGTAATGGTGTAGGGTGGCATTTCTTTGGAAGGCCGCACAGCCCTCCATGTGCTCGCCAGAGGTAGCCTGATTGCCATTAGGTACTGAGATGAGATCCTCAGACGCATTGTGAGACCATATGCTGGTGCGGTTGGCACTGGGTTCCTCCTAATGCAGGACAATGCCAGACCTCATGTGGCTGGAGTGTGTCAGCAGTTCCTACAAGATAAAGACATTGAAGCTATGGACTGGCCCGTCCGTTCCCCAGACCTGAATCCAATTGAGCACATCTGGGGCATCATGTCTCGCTCCATCCACCAACGTCACGTTGCACGACAGACTGTCCAGGAGTTGGCAGATGCTTTAGTCCTGGTCAGGGAGGAGATCCCTCAGGAGACCATCCGCCGTCTCATCAGGAGCATGCCCAGGCATTGTAGGTAGGTCATACAGGCACAGGGAGGTCATACAGGCATGTGGAGCATCATTTTGACTTGTTTTAAGGACATTACATTCCACTTTAATTTTGTGTGTGACTCCAAATCCAGGCCTCCATTGGTTAATAAATTTGATTTCCATTGATGATTTTTGTGCTATTTTGTTGTCAGCACATTCAACTTTGTATAGCACAAAGTATTCGATGAGAATATTTCATTCATTCAGATCTAGGATGTGTTATTTGAGTGTTCCCTTTATTTTTTGAGCAGTGTATTATCATATAATATGTCAGATTGGATAAAAAGTAAACCCTATTTATAGCATGAAGATATCACAACGTATACAGTACTGTATGTATTATGTTGTAGCCTCATGTCTATTGCTGTCTTTCACTCTTGGTCCTGGTGGACTAGAAGCTTTCATAAAATCTTACCTGAAATAGCAAACAGCTGGTAGAAAGAAAGGGAACGATAGAATCTGCAAGGGAATATCATTTTAATATCTTTGTCTTTAATGATTTTCTTTGGGAAGATTATTTTCCACGGTGGAAAATTATTATACACACAAACTAATCGTGTTATCTCTAATTACAACTACAGCAATAACTAATAAAACGTACTAAAAAAAGAACTTGAAAGCAATTAAGCATCAGTAATTATGCTATAGCTTTTCACAATATTTTCAATATTTTTGCATAAATTATACAGTGTCCTTGTAATGAATTGTGTAATTTTATGAAGTGTCTGAGAGAAATGCCCAGTTGGATTTCCAAAGACTAACTTGGTGATACTTAATGACATTGTCACAGGCATTTAAATTGCTTACAATGCATATCGAGTACCCTCTAGGAGTTCAGAATACACTAGTGTCACAGAATACATCAGCCCGTAGTTGTGTAGCACATACAGCTCAAGTAGGTAGTGTCAAATAAAGAAAAGTCAGCTTTTACAAGCTAAGAATTGTGAAGAACTTCACATCTACTGCATTAACCTCATAACCCGTGTTGTGATGATTTTATGTTTCCATCAATGAATAAATCTGCATAAATTTAAATAGATTAAATTGTGATTAAACAATTTGTTTAAGCTCTTACTCTTTAGAGAAAATAATACTTACATGACATATAATATATGTAATATATCTATAGTGCCAATGTATTGTACTGAGCTGCTATGCCCATCCTTCTGATGGACTTTATTTTTGCCAAAGTTTACATCCTACACATAGAAATCTATCATACTAGTAAGTCCTGGTTCACACAGCTCAATCATAGTGGTTTTTAATTTTATATTTTATTTAACCAAAGTCAAAATTTCATTGTTTATGAATGATGCAACTACCATCTGCTACGTGACCCAGCTGTGCATGTGCACTAACTTTTCTTAGATGTGGCCTCTTGTAGATGATGAAAGAGAAGAGTAAGAGTTAAATATCTGGAAAAGAGGTAATACAGAAGGGAATACAAAAGTGGAATTGTCCTAGGGGCCATCACCACTGAGTGCTTCCACCTCTCAGTTCCTTACAGTGTTTCCCATGCAAAAAGATTTGAATAAAGCCCCAATGCTAGGGCTAATCTTAAGAGATTTGAATTCGGCAAATCTTAATTTTATCAGGGATTTGGTTTCAATGTTATTTACTATGCAGGGAGATCTCTCCAGATGCCAGCGTATAATTAATGTAGAATTAAAAAAGTGTACTATACTGGTTCCATTCCAGCAGCGTTGGCATTCCTAGGATTAATGTGAGGATGTTTCAGTATCAGTATCAGTCTACTGAACCACCGCACGACCAGCTCTATCCTCTCCTAGTGTATCCTCACCCATCCCTGTAGACTGTGAGCCCTTGCGGGCAGGGTCCTCTCCTTCTGTACTTGTGTGTGCCTTGTATTGCTCACGTTTACTGTACTTGTCTATATTCGCCCCTTTTCACATATAAAGCGCCATGGAATAAATGGCGCTATAAAAATGTATAATAATAATAAAAATGTTACATCACATGAGTCCTGCTCCCAATCAGCGCTGGCGTCACTGACCCCGCTTTGTAACATATTGAACATCAATAGGAAGTGAGAGCTGTGGCTGTTCTCTGACTTCCTCTTGATGCTCAATTTGTCTGAAGGTCAGTGACACCACTGATTGGCTGCTGGGCTCACATAACGTAACAACCTCATGTGAGCTCCAGGAATGTGAGTGACAACACCGCTGGAATGGTGCCAGTACAGGGGTGAGTATGGGTGTTCTATTGTCATGGGGCCAATCATGGGGAATGGGTTGTGATTTTCTAAGTAGTGGATAACCCCTTTAATACTCACTTTATCGCTCCCCTGTGATGTCATCTCCTCAGTCCTCCATCATCTGGTCCTCCTTGTCTCTACTTTTGGATTTAACCCGTCTCGAGCATCATATTCGGTCAGCGTCACTCTTGGCCATGGCTTTGGTGCATCGTCCGAGGTCTAATCAGTATAATTTATGTGATGCCCACACAGGTTCAGACTGGGGTGTCTGGGGCCCACCAGGAAATTGGACTCTAGGGGCCCACCCTACAGCTATATGCAAATATTTGTCAGGCATTACCCTGATTATAATGGACCATCGACTCTAAAAAACAGGCAGCTCCTGCACATCTACTGTGCGCCCCCATAACTGGGATGTATAATTACAGAAGTTTACATTAATGGGGTTCTTTGGTTAAAATAAGTTATCACCGATCCATGTGGATTTTAATTGTTTGACACATATGGAATAAAATTTGAAGATTTATCTATTTTTTTGAGCTGAAATAAATTAACTTTTTGATGATAATCTAATTTTGTGAGAAGCACCTGTACATAATGCAGTCTATTAATAATTAGCTTCCTCTGCTGTTATGTACAGCACTGTCTCTTACATAGTGTATTCTTGTTATGTTTGTTATTCACAGTGCCCTCTTTTATTACATAGTCCCCTCTCTTGTTAGATATAAAATGACTGCTGATGGAGCAGCCGATGACCAGATGACCAGTCCATCAGCTCCTCCATTAGAAAAGAAGCTTCTTCATGCTTCTTTGCAATGTAATAAAGACAGGGCTCTATATAATGCGATATGTAAGAGACGGAGATGTACATATCAAGAGGGAGCACTGTGCAATAAGGGATGGCAATATACATAATAAAGGAGACTATGTAAGATACAGTTGTGCTCAAAAGTTTACATATCCCAGCATAATTTTTCCTTCCTTGCCTTTTTTAAGAGAATATAAATGATAACACCAAATCTTTTTCTCCACTCATGGTTAGTGGTTGGGTGAAGCCATTTATTGTCAAACTACTGTGTTTTGTCTTTTTAAATCATAATGACAACCCAAAACAATCAAATGACCCTGATCAAACGTTCACACACCCTGGTGATTTTGGCCTGATAACATGCACAGAATTGGCCACAAATGGGTTTGAATGACTGCTAAACGTAACATCCTCACCTGTGACCTGTTTGCTTGTAATCAGTGTGTGTGCATAAAAGCTGAGTGAGTTTCTGGGATCCAGACAGACTCTTGCATCTTTCATCCAGCCACTGACATTTTTGGATTGTGAGTCATGGGGAAAACAGAAGAAATGTCACAAAAAGATATTCAACTAATTGATAATGGCAGTCAGCAGCGTTCAAACTGTAATTAACAAATGCAAAATCAGGGGCTCTGTGAAAACAAAACCTACAGTCAGGTAGACCAACAAAAATCTTGTCCATAACTTCTTGGAAAATTGTTCAGGACACAAAGAAAAACCCACAAATAAAATCAGCTGAAATACAGGACTCTCTAAAAACTAGCAGTGTGGCTGTTTCAAGATGCACAATAAGGAGGCACTTGAAGAAAAATGGGCTGCATGATCGAGTCGCCAAAAGAAATCCATTACTGTGCAAATGCCACAAAGTATCTCACCTATAATAAGCAAAGCAGCACAGAGACAAGCCTCAAAACTTCTGGAACAAGGTAATTTGGAGTGATGAGACCAAAATTTAACTTTTTGGCCACAACTATAAATGTTACATTTGGAGAGAGGTCAACAAGGCCTATGATGAAAGGAACACCATTCCTACTGTAAAGCACAGAGGTGGATCGTTGATGTTTTGGGGATGTGTGAGCTACAAAGGCACAGGAAACTTGGTCAAAGTTGAAGGAAAGATGAATGCAGCACGTTATCAGCAAATACTGGAGGCAAATTTGCATTCACCAGCCCGGAAGCTGCGCATGGAATGTACTTGGTCTTTCCAACATGACAATGATCCAAAACACAAGGCCAAGTCGACATGTCATTGGCTACAGCAGAACAAAGTGAAGATTCTGAAGTGGCCATCTCAGTCTCCTGACTTCAATATCTCTGGGGAGATCTCAAGCGCGCAGTTCATGCTAGACAGCCCAGGAATTTACAGGAACTGGAGGCTTTTTGCCAAGATAGTGGGCAATTTTACCATCTCAGAAAATGAAGAAACTCATCTACAACTACCACAAAAAACTTCAAGCTGTTATTAATATTAGAGGGGGCAAAGCACGGTATTAAGGAATGGGGTATGTGATCTTCTGATCAGGGTCATTTGGATGTTTTGGGTTTTCATTTTGATTTAAAAATAGAAAACACAGTAGTTTGACAATAAA
>VIAB01004350.1:54599-65446 GCA_009801035.1 Oophaga pumilio | reverse complement strand
CTCTTCCTCCAATATTTTTATTATTTAGATTGTTTTGTCTTCTTGTAAAATGCAGCATTTACATCTCAACGGCAGTGGGGGTGCATCATTGCATGTGCCCATTCGCTCCCCTGTGATTTTGACGGGCGCAGGTGAGTTGCCATGATGGCCATCGGTTTCGTGAAGACTACTGTGTACTACTGTGAACGCCAGATTCTGGCTGGTGTTCATAATAGATCATGATTTATGCTATATACAGCAGTACTGTGATATTGTGGTATAGCACAAGCGATCAGATGATTTCAGGTACAAGTCCCATAAGGTAACATCAAATACAGTGAAAAGTAAAAAAAAAGTGTTTTTAAAATATAAAAAATGAAAAATATAAAAGTTTACATCACTCCCCAATTTGCTCCAGATTCCGAAACAGTGCAAAAAAATGCTGTAAGAGGCAATAAAAACATCATATCTATCCCAAAATTGAATCAGTAGAAACAACCAAAAAAATAAGGTACATAGCCCCATCCGCCAAAAATTGAAAGCGTTATGGATCTTGGAAAATTGGCGGCACAAGCAAATTTGTTTTTTGTTTTATTTTTAAAGTGAATATGGTAAATTAAAAAAAGCTAAAAACAATAATAGAATTGAACTTTTTTTGCAATTTCGCCCCAATTGGATTTTTTTTCCCAGCTTTCCTGTGCATCGTATTACAAAATGAATGGAGTCATTCCAAAGTACAACTCGTCTCGCAAAAAAAAAAAAGCCGACATATGGCTATTCTATAAGAAAAGATGGAAATATTATGGCTCTTGGAAGAAGAAGAAAAAGGAAAAAGGAGAAAATATAAAATATCCATGTCAGGAAGGAGTTAATATACAAATAGCACACAACAAACAACATTTGGTATTACATTAAAGATTGGTTACAACTTGCCTTAGTCACAAAGTGGGCATCATTATGTGTTGTAAGAATAATTACAGTACATATACACTGTTGTAAAAACTGATTTTCCAGAGTTGAAAATAATTTTATTCCCTAGGCACATAGATACGCTGCTAGCTGGAAAATCCATATCCATATCTAAATGGAGGCATCTGAACTTCCTATCCTAGAGGCTAATAATTGTTGTTCGCTTCATCAGACCTATCCTGATGACATACACTATCAAAGTGACTCAACGAACAACAAAAATGGAAAACTAATTATGTTACCCCAGCAATCACTGCACTCAATCAAGAATAATGACAGCACAGAGGATAAAAATCTGCATAACTCAAAAACACACAAAAGCCATTTACAGGAGTGATGTAAATGCACCATGGTTCCTATATTTCCAGCCATTACATCACACATTCTCTCAGTTGGAAGGAAAAAAATTTGTATAAAACATCTACTGAAGCCATTTTTCAGAATATTTTTCTATATGGTATATTCCAATATACCATATATATATATTTTTTGTTCTAAAATGTATCAGGACACAATAACCAGTTTGATATCTTATTGGACTTCCTAAGAATAGCACTGATTTGATCTGATAACAATTAGATTAGAATTATTATAATAAATCTTATTATTTATATTATCATTATTAACCTAATTTAGTTATAATCAGCAAATCCGGGCTACAATCGAGCAATCTCAATAAAATATCAATTTAGCTAATAATATATCATTCTTACTAATAATAATAATTACGATTACTATTATCATTAGTATTTCTATATATATTTTGTATAATTATTTTATATATATATTCCGTAGGGGTTCACACTCTCGGGTAGCCTCTTGGATTCACGTGACACATGGCTTTATATCAAAACAGGATGTAGTTTATTGTCCATCGTAAGCTTTTCAACTCCAAAACGGAAAAAGGTTTCCTTCAGTATGAATGGATAACACGAACCGTCCTTTTCTTCAGGCAAAATGAAACAACATAAATATAACAGCCTCATCAATCTCTGTATTCCAGGCCGTAGAAGCTCAACAAGTCCAAATGTGTCCATCAAACAGACACCGCTCTGTTTGTCTCTGGCATACCTCTCTACGCAGAGGAGACTAACCAGCAGATCTGCCTTTTTCCAGGATCAACACACTTCCACACTGCTGCGCTCACCCAGCTGCTGTTAATAGCCCTATATATTCCGTACTGAACCATAAGATCGATTTTTCCCAGCCAGGTTCTTCTGATTACTTAAAAAAAAACAACAGTTTTCTCTCCAGCTGAGAACATCAGTCCCATTATACCAATCACACCCTGCTCAGAGTGTGATCAGAGTCGGCTCCAATTTTCTCATAGGTAGAAAGAAAAAATAAAATGTTTATCTACCTTCTCCAGCCAGTCCAGAAAATCGGACCTCACTTGAATGGACAAGTGGCATCCGATTCTCGGGAGGCAAATCGTGCTTGCTATTTTTTTCCTTGGACCCCTCGGTATGAGGAAAAAAGACGTGTGCATAGTAACATACATTGACATGGGTACAAGTGCTATCAAAAAAAATCAAGGATAGTACTTGTCCGATTTATACGATTGTCAGCACGAGCCCTAAAGGTAAGCACAGAAAAGGGCAGAGTGTCCTCCAAGAAAGTCAGGGCATTTGCACACAAGCTTGTTGTGTTTCTTTGGATAATTCCTGTATTTAGAGTTTTCCAGGTCAAATAAAATTTCTGAGGTCACTCTACATAGCTACACTGTGCACAATGTCAGGATTCCCCTCTATTCCCAGCACAATCATTGAGAGAAGCAGATAAGAAGCTAATCAGCACATGGCTTCAAGAATGCAACAGGACCAACAAATCATGCTGGTAATATAGGATATAAGAACAGTGTACATATTGTATAATACCACAATTTGACAAACTGTAGTCACATGAAATGATTGCAAAAATTTCTCAAGCTCAGAAAATCCCTTTAAAGCCTAAGATGGGATGTGGCTCTGTACACATATATGCATGTCCTGACATACACAAAATTGACATTTGTTCGATAATTGCCTGCGCCTTATTGTAACCAGGAGTGGTATTCACCCCATGAATTAGGCGTACACGCCCTAAGTGTTTGCCAGATGTAACCTATTTGATTTATGATGATTCCGTCAGTTGCAATACAAGTGCAATATCCCATAACCAGGCCCAATAGAAAAAAGAACCAGGATCATAAATTTCAAATGTAGAAAATTATTTTAAATTTAAAAGTTTTTCCCTTTCAGAATATCATCGCGCGCAATTACAGTATGTTATAAAATAACAAGCCGTTCTTTACTTACCATCCTCGGGTCCACAGATGGGTCTATTGCTGCTCTCAGTGTCTAGTATTGGCTGCGGTTCTGACATCACGTCATCTGCATTGCAATCAGAGAGCTCAGTTCCTCTGAGGGTGCATTCTGTCTACATGGGCATAGCCGCTGAGATTACCGATTGGTTTCCATATGGTCAACGGGACATTAGGGATATAGCCAAAATGAGTCACTCAGAGCAGCGCCAGACCCAGGGATTGTGAGTAAAGAGTGGTTTGCTATTTTCTAATAAACTGTAGCAGGAGACAATAGTTTTCTGAATGGACGCAACAACCTTAAAGGGAAATTGTCATCAGAAAAAAAACGCTAATAACCTGCAGATCTCTGGTTAATCTGCAGGTTAATAGCATTACTAAGGCTAGGTTCATATTGCGTTACTGGCATCCGTCTAACGCATCCGTTACTAAGCGGCACTAACGCAATGTAACGAATGCATTAGCGCACCTATTGGCATCTTTTATGGTAACGCTTGCTAACCCATGTCCAAATCGGCATGCATTAGCGATGTTGCGTTACTTTGTGACGCGCCCTCGAACGCGGACTACCGCATTTTCAGATGAGTTTGCTGTGCATAGACCTGTATTGCTAACACATGGTAAGGCATGGTACTGCAATGCTACCATGTGTTAACGCATGCGTTAGCGCTATCATTAAAAAGATGCCAAAAAGGACATCAGCATTAGAGCATCTGTTTAACACATCAGTTAAACGGATGCCACTAACGCGATGTGAACCTAGCCTAACCTGTCAAGCACCTGCGGCTAAAAAATGAACTTTATTTTCCCCGGTAGCATTCAGTTTCAGTCACTGGGGTGGCCCAGGCGTGGGTTCAGTCACCGGTCTGAGAATACAGAGCAGCGGCTGCAACTGCGCCCCCACTTTGACTGGCAGTCGGCCCTAATGCAGAGCCATTTTCAGTCAGGGCCGGGGGAGCGGCTACAGCCTCCACTGTATTCTCAGAGAGGTTCAGCTCATGGACAGTGAAACAAATCCAAACAAAGATTCCACCACTACCACCATCTTGTATCACAGATGGTATGAGACTTATGTGGTGATGCAGTGTTTTTCTCTCTTAAAACTTAATGCTTCTCATTTAAGCGAAAAACATCTATTTTGGTCTCTTTTGGCCATAAAACATTGTTCCAATTGCCTTTTGTTTGTGTAGGTGATCTTTACAAATTGCAGATAGGCATCAATTTTTGTTTTGGAGAACATTGACTTTCTCCTCGTTGACCTGCCATGCACCCCATTGTTGTTTATTGTCCTCCAGATGGTGTAATCATGAGCATTTAACATGTGCTAATGTGAGAGAGGCATTTAGTTGCTTAGTAATATTGTTACCTGACAGACTATTACAGTATACACCTTGCTCTTGGAGTGATCTTCGCTAGTCTACCACTTCTAGGGGGCTAATGAAGGACTTGAATTTCATGCATTTTTACATAATCTGACTATGGACTGGTGGCAACCAAACTCTTTAGAGATAATTTTGCAACCTATTCCAGCTTGATGAGCATGAACAACTCTTCTTCTGAGATCCTCAGAAATTTCCTTTGTTCATGCCATGAGACACTTCCACAAATTGTTGCAAAGAGGTTTTTGATAGATTCATGTTCTTTTAATAAACCAGGTTGTCCACTCACATCTGATTGTCAATCAAAGAATTTCTTCTAATTTTTTGCTAATCCTGAAAGTTCACATCCTATTGCCATGCACAGATGTCAAATGTGATCATTTTCCTCATTTAAAAAATGACTATCTAATATTTTGTCTCATTTGTTTAGTTTCCATTATCTACTTTTAAAACTTGTGTGAAAATCTGTAGTTTTAAGCTAAATTTGTGCAGAAATATGGAAAATTCTGAAGGGTTTACAAACTTTTAAGCACCACTGTATTAAGTTTTTTCAATGTCTCTTAACAAAATATTGATTAGTCACAATTTTTCGGATAAGCTGTTTAAAGCCCACATCAGGAATTTAGTCACATGCAAAAAAAAAGACAAAGGTTCTCCTACCCATTGCAATGTTAAAAATGGACAGTACGCGGATTTCACACAGATTTTAATCACCTGCACTCTATGATTTACATGGACCTTTAAGCTTGAATGTGTGATTTTGAAACATTGATCAGATCAAAATCAGATGTCTCCTTAATTTTTTCTTGGACAGGTGACTTATAAAACATCATGGACATGTCAACAGCCAAGATGACTATAATGTTATGAATTCTATCTGAGAAATACATGGATATAACTTGTTTGTGATAATATGTATGTGAATCAGAAACGACTGAATATGGCATAAGAGAGGTTGAGGATGGTGGGCACTTGAACAAGCAGATATAACAATTCAAAGGGTCTATATCATCAATCTAGACCAAAACCCAGATTTATGCAAGTCCACTAGAACGCTATTAAATGACCCTTATTATACTATGTTTTTTTTTTTTTAACAAAATCTTCCATTTATTATGCTCTAGGGTCTTCAAACTACAAAAAAAAAAAAATGTACTCCCCTTACAGCTCCAGCCCCTGCATTCTTTACAGTTTGGTCCTAACACATCTTACCAACACAGTGAGTGCTGAATACTGAGGATCCTCACTAGGCTTGAACTTGAGGATTCTGCGCATTCACATGTAAGGTCACGACCTGCAAATCCAGATATTTAAGCGCTTGCAGTGGTGTTAAGAAGATATGAAAAGGACTGGACGTGTGATGGTAAGGAGCAAAAGGGCCAGAACGGTGAGCAATAAAGTATTTGTTTTTACATCTTTTGTTTATTATGCTCTGGTGTCTGGAGAGACCTCCGAGTATAAGGGACATTCAATGACCTTCTTGTGGTAAATAACTTCTCTACACATCCAATTTTAACCTTTGAATGGCCATTTATGGTTCAGAAAATTGCTGGTTAGTGGCGAACATTTTGCTGAATTGGCACAGAAGCAAATTACAAAAATATCAGCATTTTGGCAAATGTAGATCTTTGAGATATTCAAATAAAATTCAACATATTTGCTTATATCTAATGTCCACATTTGACCTGATCCTAAATTATATATTTATATCAGTTACAGTTACTGTTATATGAAAACATTGTCACTATTAGGCTACGGTCACACTATTAATATTTGGTCAGTATTTCACATCAGTATTTGTAAGCCAAAGCCAGGATTGGAACAAAAATGCAGAAGTGGTGATGTGTTTCTATTATACTTTTTCTCAGATTGTTCTTCACCTGGTTTTGATTGTCGAATACTGAGGTAAAATACTGACCAAATACTGATAGTTTGACTGTAGCCCAAGTAAGTAATCTACTTAGTTTGGCTTCTAATAGGTTGACTTCTGCTGAACCTTTTGGACCCAATATTCAAGTTAAAACCCTATACCCATCAGAAGATCTCTCTGGAAAAATAGATTACCATTGATGACCATGACACACTCTCCATAAATAAGCAGCATGTCAGAATTACAATATTCAAATTTATATCAAGACTGTGAGAAAACCGTCAACCATGAAATAATCTTCTACTACTCTAAATATGCATTAAATGAAATTTAAGCCAGTTTGTAAAGACAGGATCAAGTCAAGGTGTTTTCAGACCCAACAAACACATTTGAATACAAAAAGATTATCTTCATTTAGAAATGTATTCAAGGACATTTTAATCAATGCTCTGCAGGCTCACCTTGGACTAATTTTCCAAGAACCAATTAATAAAATGGACAAGAAATATATAAGTGCTCATTAAATATTGGGCTTTGTGGAGACAATCATTAAGCATTCTAACACAATTCTTTGAAGGCATAGGGGTCTTGTAATAAATGTCTCTGTTTAGAAGCCGCAGCTGCTGGTGGAGTTATCGAGCTCATTAAAAGTTAGACTGTACTTGATGTCACCTAACTGGGCAACCTAATGAGCAATGTGTAACAACGTGTGTGAAAGGTAAGCTACACAAGCAAATCTGCGGTGTGCAATTATTAGCGTGGGTGAAATAAAACACACACAAAACAGATATTTATAGACAGATTCCAAAACTATAGGTTGGCACTTTTCTTTGTCCTTATAGAAGACTTAGTCTGACAATATTTTTTTTAAACTGAGTCCTATTTTATATTCAGCCAAAGACCAAGACTAAAAAGTAAAGTTAACAATTAAAAATAAAGGGGGGTCATTTATCAATGCTTTGTTACCTAAATTTTTGCAAAAATTTCCTTGTCTTATATGTGTATGTCAAACGTATCAGTTAAAGAAGTTGTCCACTACTTTTTCATTGATGAGCTATCCTAAAGATAGATCATCAATATCCGAACGGATGGATGACACCCTGCACCCCCCGCTGATCAGCTGTTATTGTTGTCAGCAGTGACCGGCCAGAAATGTTCGCTTGCGGAGCTGGCAGTCTTCTGATAGTGGCCGAGGCTTAGTACTGCACATCCGCCTCCTATTCAAATCAATAGGGGCAGATGTGTAGTACCCTGCTGTGGCCAGTATCAGAAGACTGCCAGCTCTGCAATTGAGTATTTCCAGCTGGCAGCTGCCACCACAGACAACCCATAACAGCTGATTGGAAGTGATACCGGGTGTCGGAACCCAGCCGATCAGACATTGATGACCTTTCCTAAGGAGAGGTCATCAATGAAAAAGTAGTGGACAACCTCTAACACCTACTCCACAACTTAACAATGATGGAAAAAGGGAGTGTGATTAACCTTTTGGAGTGAAATATGAGATTTATGAATTCTTTTCTAAAACAAAGTCTCCACAATTCAAATATTCTAAACAAATAATAGTGGTTTTATAAAAGACATGGATCAAATACATTTATGCAAATAAAAGAAAAGAGGAGAGGTTGGCAATACTAGTAATTGCAATCAAATTAATGGAATAACAAATGGAGCAGATGTGGACTGTAACGGGTAAGGTGGTGGAACCACTGTGCGGTATCCCTTGGAAAGCCTGGAGGGGTGTAACTAGGTGGCCTACCAAATTCCAACTCGGATAAGTGGCAGCAGGCGAAAACTGTGACCCAAGGAGGGAGTGAGTTTTTAATAAACGTGGTTCACAGTTCCTACAGCATCTTCATCCTCATAGAAAATCCAATATTAGCTCATAACAGTTTTGACAGTGAAAGTAGGCAACAAGAATGCAATTATAATAACATCTTAGTTGGGAAGAAACAAAATGATGGGAATAGAGAAGGTAAGGTGAAAACAGATAAGCTATGGGGGAGGAAGACTAAAGGCCCTCATACATACATACAAGTTGGTCAAAACTGCCAATTTAATGTGTACTGGAGCCTGCCAACTCTCCTCAACACGTAATGTTGGATGATGTTGCCAGATTCTTTGGTTGTTTCACAGTGGCTTAACTGGCTGGGTCAAATGAAAATGTTAATGGGGGATCTGGGAGAAACACCCATCTAAGGCTGGTTTCACATTAGCGTTTTTGTGCGCAGCGCATCTGCGCAAGCGTTCATGCGCCCCTATGTTTAACATGGCGTGCGCATGGTATTGTGTTTGCATGCATTTTCGTGCGCATGCGTTTTTTCAAGGTGTGCGTCTATTCGCGCCCAACGCAACATGTTGCATTTTTGGGTCCATCCAAAGACGTAAAAAAAAACGCATGTGTTCGCTTGCGCACGGAATGTGCCAAAATTAGTCTATGGGAACGCAAGCGTGCGCATGGACATGTGTACGCATGCGTTTGCGTACGCATGCGTTTTAAGAGTAAACATGCCTAGACAGCTGGTTTCACATTATCGTTTTTGTGCACAGCGAATCTGCAAAAGCATTCATGCGCCCCTATGTTTAACATGCATGCGCATGGTTTTGCGTTTGCATGCATTTTTGCATGTGTTTAGTTTTGCACACGAAACGCTGCGCAAAACAGCGCAAATGTGAAAGTAGCCTAATGTGTATATTTTTACACTTATGGCAAGAGAGACAGAATACTTTGCACAATAATTTATTAAACCTTCTATAAATGAAAAAGTACCATATTTTGCAGATTATAAGATGTACCAGACCAAAAGACGCACCGGAAATTTTGGGGTGCAAAATAGGAAAATCATTTTTTTAAATAATATTCCCTTATCTTCCCTTTTAACAGTAGCTTACCTGGGGGAGATGCTGCGGTTCCCCGCTCCTTCCACAACTGCCGCCTCCTCCTGAAGCAGCGACCCTGCCTACTGTGAGCCCGCTCCACCGTCGCCGGCCCTCAATAAGCTCACTTCGAATTATAAGACGTGCCCCCATTTTCCTCCCAAATTTGGAGAAAAAACATGAGTCTTATAATCTGAATCAGATGGTATTTACATGCCTAAGTGTTTCTATCACTGCATAAACAAAATTAACATTTTTCTATTTCAAATCACCTTCTCCTGCTGAGGTAAATTTGAACCCTATAAATTCTTAAAAAGAATCCTATAAATCACAAATAATGTGATTTGTCTAGAAGTTGTAGCCCAACAACAGAATTCTAATATTTATTGTCCCATTAAGAAAATCTCTGTCTATGTGACTTATTTGTGCAGTTGATCTAAAAAAGTGGTGTTCACGCAACCACATTATTTTAGTTCTGCTATTTTTATTCCCCTCCCCCTTCTAAATTATTTCAGTTGGTTTCTCCATGGATTCTGAAATGATTCTTCTTATTTTACAAGACAAAAACCTGACCTTTTAACAGGGGTCTGTAGACGTTTTATATTTACTGTAAATAATATAATGGATAGGGTTATATATTTATTTCTAAATAATATAAAGTCACTTTGAATATAATCCTTTTTGTAAGACTATGAAGTGTGCAGAGAATTCTCCTTTACTGAACACAACCCTCGTGTCTCTATCACAGTGTCTACAACTATCAATTAATAAGAATGTCCTTGACTGTCAACGTAATGTATTATCAAGCGTTAAAACAGGCATTCACACTTAGCTTTTCTGAGAGCCTGTCTTGTGAATTTTACAGCTTACGGAATTGTGGAAGAGAGGTGCAGTGCACTTTGGTGCTAAGGGACAGGTTGGCTGCGGTCCTAAGATGTGATTAAAGAAATCTCAGCAACTTCATTGGATGAGATAACATATTAGGTATTAATGGAAAGCTTTTATTAATGCAAGATTTATACTATAATTACTACTGTAACTCTTCCTTCAAGCAGAAATTAAAGGCAACAAATCAAACTAATACAATAGTTTTATTATAGGACTTTTGCCATCATCTGCATCTCCTACTCAATTACTGCCCTGAAGAATGAACATCTACAGTTTGGTCTATGTTTTCCTGCACTAACATAAGAAATTTGTAAAGCAGAGAAATAATTTCTCACGTACGAAATAAAATATATGGAAAAAAAACAACAAAGAAAAAAATGAGAATGGGTTTGAACAGTGAGTTCGGAATGTCAGGACAACAAAAAGTATTATGACTAAAATAGCCTTTATTGAATAGTATAAAGGCAAGTGGTGGCACAGGAGGTGCACAGAAAAAAATTTAAAAAATATTAAAGTGGAAAATCAGATGTAAATGAACACACTGTTAGGGTCTGCGGAAGGCACCAAATATAAGATGTAGAGA
>VIAB01004350.1:25872-37203 GCA_009801035.1 Oophaga pumilio | reverse complement strand
ATAAAAAATATATATTTATTTCCATTTTTCCATTAGGGTTACAACTGGGCTAAAGGATTAGTGTTACGGTTGGGATTAGGGTTAGGGTTGTGATTAGGGTTATGGTAAGGGTATGTTTCCACGTAGCGTATGTTGTAAGGATTTGCTGCGGATTGAACATTGCGTACAGCCGCAGCATTCAATCCGTAGAGTCCAGATGTTACAGCATAGTGGAGGGGATTTTATGAAATCCCATTTCCACTATGCATGCAGGGACGTGGGTGTCACACCCGAAATTACGGACATGCGGCGCGTCTTTCTAGACTGCAGCATGTCTATTTATCTTGCGGAGACACTCAGTCTCTGCAAGGTAAAT
This sequence comes from Oophaga pumilio, assembly GCA_009801035.1. Lineage (NCBI taxonomy): Eukaryota > Metazoa > Chordata > Amphibia > Anura > Dendrobatidae > Oophaga > Oophaga pumilio. The sequence continues at coordinate 36,848 of VIAB01004350.1, read as the reverse complement.
AACCCAGTCTATGGCTAGGATGCGATGATTCTGTATGTGTTCAATGAACACATACGGAATCACCGTGTGTTCAAAAGGCGGCAGTGCTTTGGGCGGAGCCGGGTATCTGCTGCGTCCAAAGCGCTACCAGCACTCAGCTTGGAAACATACCCTTAGGGTTGGGATTAGGGGTGTGTTGGGGTTAGGGTTGTGATTAGGGTTATGGTTAGTGTTGCGATTAGGGATGTGTTGGGGTTAGGGTTGGAGTTAGAATTGAGGGGTTTCCACTGTTTAGGCACTTAAGTTCCTTAAGTGTTCTAGTTTCCAAAATGGTGTCACTTGTGGGGGGTTTCCACTGTTTAGGCACATCAGGGGCTCTCCAAACGCAACATGGCGTCCGATCTCAATTCCAGCCAATTCTGCATTGAAAAAGTCAAACGGCGCTCCTTTCCTTCCGAGCTCTGCCATGCGCCCAAACAGTGGTTTACCTCCACATATTTGGAATCGTCATATTCAGGAGAAATTGCACAACAAATTTTGTAATTCATTCTCTCTTTTAACACTTGGGAAAATAAAAAAAAATTGGTTCTGAATTAAATTTTTTGTAAAAAAAAAAGTTAAATGTTAATTTTTTTCCTTCCACATTGCTTCAGTTCCTGTGAAGTACGTAAAGGGTAAATTAACTTCTTGAATGTGGTTTTCAGCACCTTGAGTGGTCCAGTTTTTAGAATGGTGTCAATTTTGGGTATTTTCTGTCATGTACACCCCTCAAAGTGACTTTAAATGTGATGTGGTCCCTAAAAAAATGGTTTTGTAAATTTTGTTGTAAAAATGAGAAATCACAGGTCAACTTTTAACCCTTATAACTTCCTAATAAAAAAAAAATTGTTTCCAAAATTGTGCTGATGTAAAGTAGACAAGTGGGAAATGTTATTTATTAAGTAAATAATTTTTACTCTGATTTAAGTGCATAAAAATTTAAAGTTTAAAAATTGCAAAATGTAAAAAAATTTCGCCATATTTCCGTTTTTTTCATAAATAAACCAAGTCATATCGAATAATTTTTACCACTATCATGAAGTACAATATGTCACGAAAAAAACAGCCTCAGAATCAGCGGGATCCGCTAAAGTGTTCCAGAGTTATAGCCTCATAAAGTGACAGTGGTCAGAATTGTAAAATTTGGCCTGGTCATTAAGCTGCAAAATGGCTTTGTCACTAAGGGGTTAATATATAATCTGCTGGGGGTGCAAGAAAGCAGCTGGAGCTTAATAAACACTGCCCCATGCCTCATCCTTAAGCTATGTGCACACATTCGGGAATTGCAGCGGAAATTTCCACGGCAATCCCGCACCTCCCTGCCGCGGGAAATACGCATTTTATATGTATGCGTATTCCCGCTAAAAACTAGCGTTTTGCAAGCGTAATTAGCTTGCAGAATCCTAGCGTTTTTCCAAGCGATCTGTAGCATCGCTTGGAAAACTGATTGACAGGTTGGTCACACTAGTCACGCATAGTGCTTACAAGTGTGACCACCTTTTTACTATTGATGCTGCCTATGCCGCATCAATAGTAAAAATATATAATGTTAAAAATAATAAAAAAAATAAAAAATTATGATATTCTCACCTTCTGGCGGCCCCCGCAGCCTTCCTGGTCCTCGCGATGCTCCCGGCAACTCCCGTTCCCAGGGATGCTTAGCGACAATGACCCCAGATGATGTAGCATCACGTGAGAACACTACATTATCTGGGGTTATTGTCGCTGAGCATCCCTTAGAACAGGAGTTGCCGGGAGCGTCGCTGAGAGGCGGGAAGGCTGCAGGGGCCGCCGGAAGGTGAGAATATCACGATTTATTATTTTAATTATTGTATTTACATGGATATGGTACCCAGGGCCTGGAGAAGAGTCTCCTCTCCTCCAGACCCTGGGTACCATCCGCACATGAACCGCTCACTTTGCGCATGGTGGGCATAGCCACATGCGGAAAGTAAGCAGTTCAATGCATTCCTATGGCGGCGGAATGGCTGCGATTCCGTAAAAAGAATGAACATGCTGTTTTTTTTTCCACGATGCGTTTTTTTCGCTGAAAAAAACGCAGCATGTGCACAAAAATTGCAGAATGCATTGTAACAATAGGATGCTTAATGCATGCGTTTTTTCAGCGTTTTCCGCCGCAAAAACGCTAAAAAAATGCGAAAAATCCTGAACGTGTGCACATAGCCTCAAAAACCTAGAGGGCTTATTCAATAAAAGATTACTTATGTAATTCTGCAAAGAAGCTAATTATTCTGATTTTCTTTTTCTGTATGATTACAGAGTAATATATTCACTCTTGACTTTTTCTTAAGATTTTTTTTCTTAATCAAAAACTTAATTTGCTGAGACTAGTAATAAGACTAAAGGAAAGAGAGAAAATAGTTTAATACAAGAAAAGAAAAAAATGCAGATTCTTCAAAGATGATGGTAAATAGGTCATTAGATCATGCATTTTCCATGATCTCAAATAGACACTCCATATTAATAATTAGCATTTTCAGCTTTCATCCGTCATAAAAATACATCTACAAAGCATACATGCAGATTCAAATTACCATGTGGAAAAAATTATATTCTGAGCAGAAGCACAGTAAAAAAAAAAAAAAAAAAAAAAAAAAAAAAAAAAAACAATAACAAAGAGAAATATATCAACAGAAGTGTTTTGGGGTAAATGCATTTACAAACCAACAAAGCAACAAACTTGCCCTCAATATGTTATTATGTATTAGAAAATAATCTTAATTAAAGGGTTACAATGTAAATTTATCCTAAAAAGAAAAAAATAAGATTATTTTTAGATATGGGCAAATTTTTTGAAATTCAAATTTGCCAGTTTCACCAAATTTTCCCCCAAAATTTGATTCAAAACGAGTAAATCTGCTGTAAATCACAATTCCCCAGAACATCTAATTGCTTGGAATATATGTGTATAACCCTCCTAGGTCTCATAGTACTCACTGAACCCCTTTTGAGCTGTTTAAAGGTGTTGAAGCCGTCTAGTGGGCACAGCCCTGCTTCATACAAGTGTATGGAGTGAGAGCGTAACCATCCAGTGCGCATGGCCATCTAGTGGGTGCGGCCTCGCTCTATACATTTGTATGGAGCAAGGCCACACTCAATAGATGGTTTCTGCCATTCCCGGCTCAGAAACCGGCGAATCCTCGCAGCGAACACTGCGTGGTCTGGGGGGATTCAAAAGTCTGCAGTCACACAGAGTGACTTCAGACTTTTCATTTAAGACTGTGCAACCCCTTTAAGACCAGCCTTAACAGTCTACATTCCCACAATGGGTATTGGGTGAGATTTTGAAATCGGTTAGCTAAATTAGGCTAGTTGCATTTTCTTCTATGCCTTTTTCAGTTCATTTTTTTACAAGTGTTTCTATTGCTTTTTGGATGCTGTGGTCTCTTTTTGAGGGTTCAAGTTTTAAATAAAGCTGCTTGTTTTTGATATCGCCTTTTATTTGGCTTTGTCAAAACTTCATCTGTGATTTACATGCATTGTATTGCATTTTTGCAGCAAAAGTGCACTAAAAACGTATTTATTTTTTTTCCTTTCTGACTTTCTGCATCTAATATAATGTGTTTTCTGCCAAGCAAAAATACGCAGGGTCAAAATCTCTCCAAAAAAACTCATTGTGAGAACTTTTCCATAATGTCTAAGAGATGAGAACCTATAAGTGTATAAGTTTAATTTTGGACTGTTACATGGAAGTTTTACAATATATACAGAGGATCGATCCGCTCATCTCTAGTTATTTTGAATGAAGACTGTGAAAATACAGCATTTTATCTTAATTAACCTGATGTCTATTTTCACTAAGCCAGGAGTCACTGACTTATTTATATGTTGACTTTTGAATTTATGCATTTTTTCTTCAGATGGTCAAGAGTCTGAGATGTTAACTCTTAAGGGTATGCCACACTAAACAGCGTCGCTAACGAGATCGCTAAAAAACGTCACTATTTAGCGATCTCGTTAGTGACGTTGTTCTGTGTGGCATGTAGCAACGACGTGGCCCCTGCTGAGATCCTGCTGTGATCTCGTTCGTCGCTGACATCGGTCCGGACCCTATTTTTATCGTCGGCGTCCCGCTGGTAAGTATATATCGCTGAGTGTGGCACCTTTTTTTAGCGATTTAGCGGTATTTTGTACCGCTAAAGTCGTTAAGGAGATCGCTAGCCGCGATAGCGTCCTTAACGACATTGCTAAGTTAAGCCGCTACTAGCGATATTGAAACTATCCCGCTAGCGATCGCATTAGTATGCGTCGTTATCGTGATCGCTAGCGGGATAGTTTAGTGTGGCAGTACCTTTAGTAGGTTAAATTGATATTTTTGAATGGCAAATGTTTGCATTTTATACTTTATATCAGCTCTTATAACCTATTGTCTGCTATCTTTGCAAAACAGTGACATAAGATAATTGAACAATGTTTGCTGATATATTGATTACACATTGTTCAGGCCAGCTAGTTTTTTGACTTGCAAAACAGGAGGAAAACTATGCAAATGGATTAAATAATAATCAAACACTGCGAGTTGATCTCCTCACCATTCTTCTCCTTTACCGGTGAATGATGGCTTGAAAAACAGTTGTGGACTATAAAAAAAGGAGATATGTGCCCCTGTGAGAATAACCATATATCTAGGCAGCCAAGACATCCAGATAGCCAAGAGTTCCAGAGATCCAAAGAACCAGAGACTCTTTACAAGACAGCTGCCAAGACATCATGGCTGTATCATGAGAAACACAGATTTGACCTTCTACAGGATGGCAGCTTAAGGGACCACGGCCCCGGCTGAAAGAATACAGATCTGCTCCATTGACCATCTTTGAACCATGGATAAGTTTGGAGTAGTCAAGATTTGGACCCACCTGTAACTTGAGCCCCATCGATACCTACAGTATGTGAAAGCTAGGAATGGGACCCACTGGCACCTGGCTCCATTGAGATGTTTGAAGAAGCCAGGTTGTGACCCTCCAGTATACTGGCCTTCTACCTCAATGGACTGTCATCTTCCTAAATATGTCATTGTGCATGCCACAGGAGGGGTAGTTGGCCCTGGAAGCTCTGAAGTCACAACTGCTCTTATCCCAGTGAGTCAGCAGAAGGGTGAGACACTAATTGTGCACCATCTTGGGTATTATGCTGGCACTGTTGTATGTGTTATTTGCCTGTTTTGTGGTTCAATAAAGTATTGCCACACTGTTTTACCCTCACCCTGTGTTGTCTGAGTAGTGTTAGGCCCACAGTAAAAGGAGAGCGGGCGTTCGGTGGGATGATCCCTGGTCTATGCGGTTTTGGCTTGCGGAGTAGCGCAATCACTGAACCCCCGTGTCTCCACAAAGACCAATGGGTCTAGACTATAGAATACTTACGTATGAGCATTTTAAGATTTGCCTTCAAGTTTCCATTCTCTTTTTCTACCACTTTATATTATTTATACTTTGATAAGGAGTTTGCCTGCTGCTATTCTAATTTGACTGAATCAACTGACAGGAGATCATGTTTTCTTTGAGAAAGGAAGAGGAATTCAGCACATTCTTCTGGTAATATATAAAAAATATCTATTATATTATTTCTGAACACTGTTTTTCAGTGATTACTTTGTATCTCCGTTCATACTGCACCCACACACACAAATGACACACCATTTGAAAGGTAAACTTGCCCCTTCAGCAAGAAAATAGCCAAACAAAACCACACATCCACGATTTGATCACAAAATACAGTTTAAACATTAATTTTCAAAAAGCTGCAGTAAGCAAAAATGACCTGCATGTAGCACTACAGTACCCCAAAGCACACTACCACAAAGCTGCTTACAGACATCACAAACAAATCCAAACATTTGCCTTGGGGGCTTTCCAGCTTGCCGAACTGCTTGCCCAGCCTATTTTAGCCAAATTGGAGGATTGATTGCACACCCCTGCAGGTGAGTCACACATGCAAACACATTTGTATACATGCACTGCTTTTTTGCTGATTCCTTCGCCCCACACACACAAATGATACACCATTTGAAAGGTAAACTTGCTCCATTCAGCAAGAAAAGAACCAAACAAACCACACATTCTCAATTTTATCACTAAATACAGTTTAAACATTTATTTTCATAAACCTACAGAAAGACACAATGACCTGCAGGTGGCAACTCAACCGAAAGACATTTTTTGGCCTCTACTTATCAAACCAATTTATTGTATTACCAAGCTACATATATAAATAGCTCTCTGTGTTCATCAGCTCATGAAATACATTTACATTTGACCAGTTTACTTTTTCTGAAATTGCCTGCGCCCCCAACGACCAATGTGCGAAAATTTTGCACGGGCCAAGCTAGTTTATCTTTATTTTCAATCCATTAAAACATGAAAGTCCATAGTGGCATTAAAAAAACTGATGTATTTCTGGCGAACTTGTCCTTAATCATAGCCTATGTATGAAGAAATTGGCAAACAGGTGCGATCAGTTACAGGTCTATATGCTTTCATAGTGTCGTATCAGAGCTAGCCATGTTCCAATGTGTAATTCTAAATTACCTGTCGTTCTGCAATACTTAGAAGGTAATCCTGGAAAATGGCGGGTACCTCCTATTCAAGAGAATAGCAGCCACAATACATTGAATAGAGCTATACATCGCAGCTCTGGAGAAAGGGAGCCAGCGAAGAATTGGATGGGGAGTTGCTGGTTGGGGTGTGACAAGTGAGGGGTAACACAAGGATAATATTCTTTTTATATTTTAGATGCCTTCTCCCAGCATACAGGGCACATTCAATTCACATTGAATACATTCAATGCAAATGAAGGGGCCATTCTTGCACTCTGACAATCACATGCCCTCATAGTGAGACATCCTCTTTAATTAAGGAACAAGAAAGTGTAATACATTGTTGAGATGCATGATGCATTCAGCATTTGTTTACTCTACGAAAAATAACAATCACAGCAGTATATTAGATTTTGAACAATTTTCATCACCGCCAGCCACACATACTTGAAGAAATAACATCATGAAATTCATCTGATGCAATGTATGTGCAAGAAAATAGGTTGCCCCTAGCATGAAGTTAATCTGTCTTCATTTCCTTTAAGTCAGACTTCATTTTAAGCTAATTCACGGACTCCAACGCAACATTCAGGAAGAGAGACAATACAGCACTTCAGCTCCATGGCCTTGTTAATATTTGATACGAAGACTTATGTTGTGGGTATTTCTACTCACATCTCTCCAGGTGAGAAAACTACTTTACAGCTTTCATTTTGCTGCGCTGTTTGAAGTTATGTCCCTGTGCTGTGTCGCCACTGACCTACTCAGGAGACCTCCATGGTTAAGGAAATATCAGGTTTTAAATTTCCTCTAATTCAGCTGATATGTTTCAGAGCTACTAATATGTACGCCTGTAGCTGGATGATACATTGTTTTCTCATTTCTAATTTCCTGTGTCTTGTACATGGCAGCAGAATGATTGACATAACAATATTATCTTAAGTTCACTGTTTACAACTAGAAAAACGTGCAAACTATTAAAAAGAGGGAACGAAAATGACAAAGTAATATATGGTAAATGCAACCTTTTCATAAGAGAGATTTTTAAACACAGTAATATACCAGGGTAAAAATATTAATGACCAATTCTTTATGATAAATTATCAGTATCACATCAAAGGAGGTTCGACACCGTGCACCCTCATTAATATCCTTTTATAAGATTCTGCAGTGGTCAGATGTAAACACTTTGAACAGGACTGCGATACACAGCTCCAGTCGGCGTGTAGTGGTTGTAAATAGGAAAGGACACTGCAGAATGGCTCCTATTCTTTTGATCCCAGAAGCATCCACTACATATTGTATGGAACTGCACATTGCAGCTGCATTCAAGGCATTTATGTCATGCAGCTGCAATGTAGGTTTGTGTGTGCTCCACCTTGTAATGACCCTGTCAGCACCAGCGACTAAATGCGGCTGAGCAGGGTAACTCACCCACCAATACGAGGAGGCTCGAGGTCCGGCGTCACGGAGGGGTATGGACAGACGAGACCTAAGGAGAGCGGTACGTCGGGTTGCTGTGAAGTACTGGGAGCAACAAGACCTGCGGTCACGTGACCGAGTGTCAGAGGAGTGGGCGGAGCTACCGCAGTACAGGATGGACAGACAGAGAATTGTCAGGACGTAGCCAAGAGGTAATACACAGAAGGTGGCGCAGTACAAAAGGGACGGGCAGAGTATTATCAGGACGTAGCCAAGAGGTCAAACACAGAGAGAGTGGCGCAGTACAAGAGGGGCAGGCAGAACTCTTAACGGGGACAAAGCCAAATCAGAACCGAACAGACACAAAGAAGCACAGGCACAAAGCACAGGCTCAAAGCGCAGGCACAAACACAACAGGGTCACACACACTCGGCCAAGAGTCAGAGTATAAGCGACAAGGAATGGCCCCACAATTTGGCTATAAGGAGCCTCCCATAATCCCAGAGTGAGGCCATCCAAATTAACCCTTAACCTACCTTTTTCCACAAACTCAGCAAACGATGACACACCTGTTGGCAACAGAGGGGAGTAGGGATAGCACACTCCCATGGCAGGACTGCACTGCAGCAGCAAAAACAACCACCAGGTGGCAGCAGAAACGTCCAAAGCCGGGTCACAATCAGTCCTACGAAGTACCAGAGGTCACAGCAAGCACGTGGTCAGAAACAAGCAAAAAGGTCAAAGCCAGACGGGTGCGCAGTAGCGAGGGGGAAAAACAGAAGAGTAATCAGAGACAAGCCAGGGAATAAGAAACCAAAGCAAGCTATACAGTACCAAAACGGAGGACAGAAAATCAGGTCAGGGAACAAACCAGGTCATACACACAACAGAGAGCAAGCAGACAGAGACGCACGATACCACCAGAGTAATCTAGGTCAGCTGCTCAAGCCGAGGGACCAGAACTATCACCGACGCCAGACATAGGTTAAGTGGCAACTAAATAGCCACCTTGAAACCAGAGAGGCAGAGACCATTAACCCCTGTCTGACCAGGACAGGATAAGACAAAACCCCATCCTGGATCATGACAATTTACATCCGGCCACCACAGGACTTTATAACAACTGCTAGGCAGGAGTGTTGTTATTTAATGTATGCATTTTTTCCCCACAAAAAACGAACACATTATTAAAGAAGTGCTCCCATCAAAATTTTTATCCTCTTAAGAATTTGCAATCATCATATTATACAGCACTGTGTACTTACAATTGCTCCTATTGCCCTTCTACCCAGCTAATTCTTCTCTTTTAAATTAGATCTATGACATCACGTGATTAAAACCTGGCTACCTGAATCCTTCTAAGCTCTATGGAGAAATAGGAGGTCAATTTTCCCTGTAGGAGTCTTAAGTCACAGCAAAAGTCATTGGCATGGGGTTAGAGCAAAGCAGCTGGGTCAGGAGTTGAAGAGGGGGATGACTAATGAGGGAAAAATAAACTTTCTGTTTAAACATAGACCAGAGAAAAGAGAATAATTAGCTGGGTAGGGAGGCAAAATAAGCTATTGTAAGTACGCAATGCTATATAATATGATGATAGCAATATACTAAGAGGATAAACATTTTTGACGGCAGTGTTTCTTAAACTATATCAGACCTGATGAGGTCAGTGTACTTACTTTTGGAATCTACATAAGAATGGAGGTATATTCCTGACATTAAAATATTTTATGAGTAAAGCTAGAGGTTGATATTATTCCAAATGTATTTAGTTTCTATCCAAACAGTATGACCTACAGCTGCAGCTTGTGCTGAAAGTGAGGGAGGAGGGACACTGAGAAGATATCAATCAGGTTAGGCATTACAGAGATTGATTGAAAACTTACATAAAGGATTCCATAGCCATTTTAACATGGATTTTGAACACCAGTAGAATGGCATTTTTTTGGTCTAAAAGCTCTATTTACCCAAGCTCCAAGCTGCAGGTAGCCCATGGGTCCATGTGCAAAATTCAGAAGCATGTTTGGAGATTGTCACTTTGATTAAAAGCAATTATTCTAGGAGATAAAAAAAACTATGAAATATGCCAAGGAAAGGAGCATATAAAGCAACTAATGATCCAGCAGCCAGACAGTCTCATTTACGCCAGATTAAAGGAATTTCACAGTACACAAAATGACGCTAATAGACTGTGATGTCTAAGCAACTATAAAATGAGCACTTTTCTGATTTCTATAGGCTAATCCTAGAACAACTTAGCTGGAAGGAGAGCTACATTCCCTATGCCGTCATATATAAAATGCAGACGCTTTCTCACTGCTCCTAGTATGTTTCTTTTCACAGATGGCTGCACAAAGCCTCTGTTTTCATAAGATATTAGACAAGCTTATAAATCTACAAATGTCAATCATTATGACACTGAAAGCATGAGGGAATAAATTGAAAAGTCCTTTACATAAATCTGAATTTATCTATAAAGATGATTCATCAGAGGGAAGTCATTCATGCCTTTTTTGCAACCATTAAAATTAATTTGTCTCTTTTTTATAGTCGTGCATCAAATATCGTGGGATGTTTCCCTATTTGTGTCATTATCTAGTTTTTTATTACATAGGTTCTAATTAGGTGAAATGTGAAGGGAAAATAATAATTCCAAAACTGATCATATATTTCAATTTCAACTGAATTAAGGAATTACACATTTGCTGGATTATCAAAATCAATGCAATAAAAAAACATAGCAATTGCCAATAGCAACCAATCAACTTCCACCTCTAATGTAACAGGAATTTGAGAAACTGGCCACCTGATTGGCTTCTGTGGTAATTTCCTTAATTTTTTCTAGCAATAATTTTGGTAAATGTCACAAACGGTTGGAATTAGGCCTAAATCAACATACTGAGTTAAGGTCAAAGTATAAGGAAATTGTATCGTTTTTTTAAACAATTGTGCATCAGTTAAATATATCTTCCAAGAATTTAATAAA
>VIAB01004350.1:0-13182 GCA_009801035.1 Oophaga pumilio | reverse complement strand
CAATAGCATCTACTGGAACGGGATAGACGCTAATGCGCAGTTGCACCCAACAGCACATATTGATGGTGATTTTTTTTTCTTTGAAACACAGGAAGATAATAGACACTAACCTATAAGAGAAAGTGCGCAGGCGACACAGGCGCCGCCATTTTGATTAAGTGACATGATTTTTTTTAAATACACACATTAGTATATACATTATGCAAATTAGAGGGCAGGTCAGTGAGGGATCAGTGACCTGTCAGCAGTCAGCATTATGAATACCTAATCAGAGTACCACATACATGAACCCCGCCTTAGGACACAAGAATGTCATTAACACACAACTGAAAATAAAGATTAAGAAACAGCCACAAGATGGATTTCATCAACCCTGGTATCATTTTATTCAGTATAATGGTGCCAATCTGACAGTGTGTGTAGGTTACTGTGCACAATTCTACTGACAGGTTCCCTTTAAGCTCCGGCTTATTTCATTGTTTTTTCTGTAGTTTCTTGCACTTTATACAAACAGGGCTGTGGATCTGCCTTTTTTTAACTAGGCACCTCATCTACATGCAGTGGAGAAAATAAGTATTTGATACACTGCCAATTTTTCAAGATTTCCCACCTAAAAAGAATGGAGAGGTCTGTAATTTTTATCGTAGGTACACTTCAATTGTGAGAGACAGAATCTTAAAAAGAAAAAAAACAGAAAATCACATTGTATGATTTTTACCAAGTCTACATGTTTCGAGCCTTACAGTCTCTTAGTCTTGAACAAGGCTCGAATCAAGCCAACCTGTTGTCCACCATGTCATTTTATATTATCTGCATTTTTTCTTTGTTTTCAACCATATCAAAATAAATATGATGTTATATGTATAAACAATATTTTTTTGTGGCTGTCTGATTTTTCCACATATTTCTTCCGTGTTCCTGTATGGTCAGACACGGCCATTACACAGAACATAGCTGGGACACATTTATAAGATTATCTCGGCACAGGAACATTTTTATTCAACACATCTAACTATGGAACTTATTTTAATTCCAAAATCTATTGGTTAAAATGAACTTTGTTTATGGGAAAACACCTTTAAATATCAGATATAGAAAGACAAAAAAACATTTTATCTGTCTGGTGTTGCAGCTTAACTGCATGCATTACAAGAGAAAGTTCTGACAACTGTCCTGTAACTTTACTACACTATGCACATCTGGACAGTTTATTAAATCCTTTTCCTCCTTCAAGCGTTAAGCTGTAATAAATGTAATGCCCCTTTAAGTCTTGCTTAGGAAGCAATATATGCCTAATAATTAGATCATTTATTTCAGTCCATCTGATTAACTGTTTTATTTCTTTGTTCCATAGATTCAGGGCATGCAATTAAAAAGAGATATCCAATTTGTATTCTAATTACATATAGGAGAGCACATGGAACTGCAGCTTGTGCTGTAAAGGACAAGCTAAATTACTGTCCTGTACTAGCAAAACATTTGTTATAATTGCCGGCCGGGTTTGTACGGTGACATTTTCTTTATTTTCTATATTTATTCGTTTTTTATACAGCACAATATAACAAGCTCAAAAGATGACCCTGTGTAAGGAAAAGGTTGACTTTTCAGTTAACAATGTATGAACTATAGTTTCTGTACCTGGTAAATTGCCTCTGTCAGCGGACAACACTAATTAACACATGTCAGATTTACCTACATGACTGAGACTTATGGATGCTGATATCATTAACTAACTGTATTCTATAAATATTCTATAGAGTAAAGATCATTCTTCAATCCAAGGAAACAGCACAGCATTACCAGCTGAGATAAATCTTTGCTTCATTAATTGGAATATTTCTACTATAGAAGTAGTCACCAATTCGTAAAATGCCCTTGTGACGATGACATCTGTACATTCATGACTTTCTATGAAAGCAGAGAAACAGCATCTATAGGCATGCCATTGTTTTCACAGTCCAGGAAAACACATCAAACAATATTTTCCTATTTAAAGGACCATCACAATAAAATGTATACTGTGCAGTATACTATTCTTACAATTGAGTCCCATGGGCAATTTTGGAGCCTTCTTTCAGTGGTATGCATCACAAAACCTTCTGTCAAAAGGCTGCTCAGAGTCTCAGCCTGACATATCTACTATCAGGGCTCGTACACAAGACAAATTATATCAGACGAGCGTTATCTGTGGTTTTCATGGATAGCACTCATACCTATGATATTCTATGGGCCAGTGCACATGTCCAATGTTTTTTCCAGGCACCTAGTGGTTCATGGAAAAAAAAAACGGAGACATGTCCGGTCTTAATCCAAATATTGGGTCAAAATCAGCAATTTGAGTATGACACTCGGAGTGCAGTCCGATTTACACAGACTGACAAAATAGAGATTGTGGAGAAACTTTTTATCTCTCCACCTCCGAGAAAAAGTGATGCCATTTGGATCTGTGTCTGGACAATTTTTCTCAGATGGAGAAAATACAGTAATGTGCACCTACCCTTACCCCTTACCTACCCTTCTTCTCTACTTATGTATTTAACTTTAGTTTCATTAATTAAATGACAGTCTAAAAAACAAACATTATTTATTCTTTATAGAATTTCATCTAGTTAATGAAAGTAAAATTTAAGTACATGAAATGCCATTTGGAGATACGTTTTCTTTTTTTATTGTCCTTATAGGCAGCACAGGATGTGTATTTTACTCCTTAGGAGATAATAAAATATGCCCCTTCAGAACAGAGTTTGGCAGGGGAATACATACAGACTATTGCTTGTCTATCTAAAGTAAGGGTCCTCAACCTTTCTTAACTTGAGAGCATATGGGCATTAAAATCCAGGTTACGCCTTCCCACCACCGCAGTAGTGACACCCATAGCTCCCAATATCGGTATAATGACATTCAAAGCTTACCTGAAGAAATCAGAAAAAGGCAGAATACTTACAGTACATCTAGGGGTTTTCACAGTGCCATCAATTGGTAGTCTCGAGTCAGACATTTCCATTACATTATCACATGCAGCTTCAAACAACCGTCTAACTGGCAATATCAGCCTATCTCCAGCTTACCATATTTATTTCTCCAAACCCAGGCCGGTACGTGCAACTTTCAGATCTGCCCTTCTGTGAGGCTATTCACAAAAGCCACCATCAAGAGATCTTCTCTTCATAGATGTTTATTAGACCTGGTGGTAATGCACCAAGGCGGCAGAAAGCAGTGAGCCACACTTCATGGGTCCGTGAGCCACAGTTTGCGGAAGCCTGATCTAGAGCATAGTGTTGATATTGTATCTTATATTGACCACTAGCAGTTTAAATGAACGTTCTTTAATTTCCCTACCCTCTGCTCTTTTTTTTCCCAGTCTACAGAGTAAAACCAGCAATACACGCTAGATTACTGTCAGCTGCACAATACTGTGGCTAACAGCTTGGCCGATACACATCTCAGATGTCTGTCCCATACACAGGATCGCTTGTTTGTTATAGTAATCCAGTTTTCTCTATGAGAAAGCCACCAACTGATAAGTTAACAAGCGACATATCTTCAGGAGAACAATGAGTTTGCCAACTCAAAATCGGAAATTCGAGACCAACATATCTAGCGACCATCAGTCGGCAGGCGTTTCCATACACATTAGATCGTCAGTTGAACCAATTGATATCAGTGGGTTCAGCCAACCTAAGTCTGATGTGCATGCCTTAAACAGGAATTATCATCCTGCAGCCCAAGTCAAAACCAAAATATTTTAAGATTCATTTTTATATGGAAAGCCCTAAAAATACAATATCAAAAAACATAATAAGAATTATTTTGGTCAGTTTTATCATATTTTCTGATGACACATTGAATAAGCTAGGGATGAAAAACACACTACCTATGTTGGTATATTCCAATCATAGAGTCTGTTTGTGCAGATATGGGCAATGTTTAAAAAAATGTCTTTTTTTAGCTTCTTTCAAGTGCTTTAGGCTTAAATAAGCGGCTAAAATAAATGACTGATTAATTATTTACGTGACTTCCACTGGTTAATATATATAGAGAAAAAAAGCCAGCAGAAAAATTACCAAAAAATTACCAAAAACACATTGACAACACAGTGTCAACCTGCCCACTGCTGCGGAGTTGAATTATTCTTAATTATACCGAATGTAGTGTTCCTTTGTTCAGTAGGTGAAAGGACATGAGCCATTGTTTCATATGATTCTCTCTGTTGACTCTTGTTTTATGTTAATCTGTGGAATGTCTGCTGATTATGTACTGAATCAGCCCCATGTGGTGAACTAGTCTGCACAAAGTGGATGATAAATATGTAAGCTAATTGAACAATTGAACAATGAGGGATTACCTCCCCGTACTTTCCCCACTCCTGTGGTAGAATGCGCTGAATCAGAGCTGTGGAATATAAAAATGGAGGTGCCTCTATCTCCAGAGAGACTCTACAGGATATCAGCCCAAGGAACCATGGCTCCAGCAGGTGTAATACAGATTTTCTCCACTGCCAATCAATGAACCCATGAACACATTTGGAGAACTCAGATTTTGGCAATCAGGTCACCTGGCAACACACCTCAATGTAGCTGGTTAGCTTTCAAAGCTTGCCACTACCTCCTCTTTGTGGGTACCCACCAAAAGCGAGGTGCTATTGGTTGGGGTAGTTGACCCTGGATGCCCAAAAGTCACAGTGGTTCTAATCCCTGGCGAGCCAGCAAAAGGGTTAGACTCTGTCATTTGCACCATCTTATGTACCTGCTTGGACTGTACTATATATTGTTGTCAGCTGGAGTTGGATACATGTGTTGTGGTCATGGCATCCATCACCTGGAGGAGCATAGGCTGTGACTGCAGACTATACCGGTGGGAGATAAAAAAAAAAAGCTGTGGGACATCCAAAAGTTTGGAGACAGTGGGTATTGCCTGGTACAGGGGTCCAAGATTGGGATATTGTGGAACAGTGACATCTCATAGTGGTCATGTACCTGGAGTTACTATAAGACTGTGGACTGGAGAAATAATAAAAAATTGCATCGCTAACCTGCCTAGGTGATTAATACGACCCACATCCTCAGATCTTGACAGAGACCAAACAAGACACTTCAGGAAAAACATTGCCAGCATTTTCCTGAAACATTTTGTGCTTAAAAAAGTCAGCTGGTAAGCCAGTATCTGAAAGATGCCGTGTGCACATATTGTTATAAAGAAATCATTACATCCTTTTATCTGGGCACAAATACAAACTTGTTCCGAGGATTTTTAAGAGCCTAATAACAGCCTTTCTTGACCTTCAGTATAAACTGCACACAGCAGCGATGAGCCTTAAAGAGTAAACGCTTCGTATGTGATTTAATTATTGTTTAATCATATAAAATATTAGAGCTTGAATATCAGTAACTTTCACTTACTTTAGTAGAACAGAAATCCAAGCACACATTTGTAGACAGGTTGAAGAATGATGCAGGAAATATGTGACTTCCATTTTCTGGGGCTCTGAAGCACCCTCGGTAGGTAGAATTCCTTCCTAAAAGAAAAATTAAAACGAGGACCTTATGAAGTCATATTGTAATGTTAAAGTGGACCAATTACCACTGAATGCTGCCCTATTAAAAAGTAATATGTCTGTAGGTTTTGTCATTTCATCTGAGAGCAGCATAATATAGGGCACGAGACCCTAATTATAGTGGTGTTGCTAATTAGACATGTTGCAGTTAAGACAATCTGTATTTTATGCACACAGTATTAACCCTAAAAGACTACAATTCACAGGACCAGCAGTCAAGCTAATGTGCCTAACACCACCACACCACTGATTGCCAGCTTCCTGTGTACAGCTGCCAATCAGGGCTGGGGGAGGGGTTATACACATCCGTGAAGTCTTAGCCCTGCCACATCTACATCAAATAAACGAGGATCCTATCGAAACTACAACAAGCAGTCCAATAAGTGATACACTGCTGCAGAAAGGAGCTATTGCCCTACATTATGCTGCTCTCAGTTAATATAGAAAAACCTGACAGATTACCTTTAAGAGGCAGGGTACAATATTGTGCTAAATTGTGCACAAAATATTGTGTACATGGCTGAATGACAGGGTCAAAAGATACACTGGACTCATACTTATCAGAGCGCAGTAGGTAGATGAAAACTCGGCACTCAAAAGGATGAAGTGAAGCAAGTCGCGCTCACCACAATGCTGCATACATGATTCTCCCACAGCTACTCTACAAGTCTACACCAATCTGATGAATGTCTGAACACAGGGCCAAAACATTAAATATTCTGGATTTATTAGATTGTATGAATAAATATTTCCTTTGCCTCACTTTATCCTTTTGAGTGGAATTTTCACCTGCCTATTATTATGATTTGGAACCCTACTTGAGCACCAACCCGTCGATATGGAGTTAACTATATTATCACCTATTATCAGTGAGCTGTAGTCAAGAAGATAATGAAGGTATTAAATCAACCATTGCTCCCATACAGACTTTTCTTCAGCAGAATTAAGAGCTCCTGAGCAACTTTTTACCCCTGTGTAAATTGTCATCATTTGTCTAAACCAAACTGCGGCATCAGATGAGACTTGATTACTACATACATGCTTTCAAACATAGTTGTGCCATCCATTAGAATATTATTATGATTATTATTATTATACATTTATATAGCGCCATTTATTCCATGGCGCTTTACATGTGAAAAGGGTAAATATAGACAAGTACAATAAACATGTGTAAGACAAGGGACACACAAGTACAGAAGGAGAGAGGACCCTGCCCGCGAGGGCTCACAGTCTACAGGGGATGGGTGAGGATACACTAGGAAAGGGTAGAGTTGGTCGTTCGGTGGTTCAGTAGACTGAGGATCATTGCAGGCTGTAGGCTTGTCGGAACAGGTGGGTCTTCAGGTTCTTCATGAAGGTTTCCGTTGTTGGTGAGAGTCTGATGTGTTGCAGGAGAGAGTTCCAGAGTATGGGGGAAGCCCGGGAGAAATCTTGTATGCAGTTGTGGGAAGAAGAGATGAATATCCCTCTAAGCTGACTGTATTTCCAATTACCACACACCAAATGTTTCTACCATTTTTGTGTGGGACCACTACCCTAAGGAGCATGCTGTTCTTTTGTCTTTTCTCTAGGACTACCAGGCTAAGTCATGACTGGAGCCACTTAAGGAGAAATAAACTTATTGGATAAGAGTGCATTGAAAAAGTAATGGAATGTAAGTGATAGCAGAGGTACAAAACCAGGAAACATGCAGGTAGGAATATTATTCTCCTCCAACAGCTATTATAAAGCACAACAACGAACTGCATTTTATAAATGACAACCCCATATAGAGCAGTAATGGATGTCTATGATTGCTGTCACAAAGAACAACAATATCTTTATACCAAGGGAGGTAATAACTTGTATCTCAAAAACAGGACAGACTTTATGTTTAGTAGTTAAAAGTTAGTCACCAGCTCCATTCATCTTTATAATCTGCATGGCATTTCAAGAAAACATTATCTAAAGTCAAGAATCCCATTTAAAAGGAGTTCTCCACTTTGTGCAATTACTACTTTCAACAGCTTCAATTCCAAAAAAGTTTGGACGCTGCGCAAAATGTAAAAAAGAAAAAAAATCAAGAATGCAGGGATTTGGAAATGTCTTACAGTTAAATTGTATTCACAACAGAACATAAATCACAGATCAGAAGTTGAAAGTTAGATATTTTTGCATTTCATCTGAAAAAAATTAGGTAATTTAGAAATCTATGGCAACAACACAAGTCCAAAAAGTTGGGACATGATTTAAAAAAAGGAGGAAAAGCAAAAAGTACTAATGAAAAACAAAAGTCACATGACATTATGTTAGAGAGGCAGAGTTTCCAAGATGTAAATATGGTCAGAGGTTCACTAATCTGTGAACAACTGCATCTACAATTGCAGAACAATTTAAAAAAATGTTCCTCAATGTAAAATTGAAAAGACTTTGAATATCCCACCTCGCAAATTCATAATATCATCAAGACAGTCAGAGATTCTGAGAAATCTCTGTGCCCAAGGGACAATGCCTCTTGTCAATATTGGATCCTCATGATCTAAGGGCCTGCAGGCAACATTAGATCAAAAACAGGCAAGATTGGTTCATACAAATCTTTGCACTATCTGAGGAATATTTCCAGAAATCATTGACTGAACACATGGAATCGCCATGCAATCCACAAATGCAAGTTAAAGCTCCATCATAAAGAAGATGTTGATCAACACAAGCCAGAATTGATGCCACCTTCTCTGGGCCATAGCTCATTTAAAATGATACAAAGAAAAATGTTATGTGGTCAGGTCAAAATTTTAAATTCTTTATTGGAACCATGGATGCCGTATCCTTAGTGGACAATCTAACTAGTTATCAGAGCACAATTCAAAAGCCTCCATCTCTGATAATATGGGGTGCATTAGTACCTATGGCATGGGAAGCTTACACATCTTGAAAAGCACTATTTATGGCTATATAGAGGTTTCAGAACAACATATGGTCCCATCCAGAAAATGTGTATTTCCGGGAAGGTCTTACATATTTTAAGACAAAGCTAATCCTCATATTACATTCATCACAACAGAACGGCTTTGCAGAAGAAGAGTTCTGATGATGATCTTGCAGCCTGCAGTCCAGACGTTTCACCAACAAAAAACATTTGGTGTATTATGAAATTAAAAATACAGCAAAGAAGACTCAGAACTGTTGAACATCGACAAAAATGGGACAATATTCCTCTCACAAAACTCCAGCAATTAATCTCTTTACTCCCCATACATTTAGACTGTTGCGAGAAGGAGAAGGGATCCTACACAATTGTAAACATGGTCTTGTACCAACTTTTTTGAGATGTGTTGCTGCCATTCATGCATTGCTTCTAAATTATTTTTTTTTCCAAATGAAATAGAAAAGTGTCCCATTTTCACCTTCTGATCTGTCTTCCAAGTTCTGGTGTGAATTATATTAGAGATTTCCATATCACTACATTCTTATTTTACTTACATCTTACAGTGCCCCAAATGTTTGGGGTTGTAGATGGATTTCTTAAAAACAGGTTGATCACAAATTGTCAGTAAGCGTTTAATTTATTACAATTAAAAATTACTCAGTTCCCTTTCAAGCATGCCTTAGAACTATTCGTCACTGCGTCAGGGAATATGTAGTGCTCAAGTAGGGGTTCAGTCCATAAATATATATTTTGCAGTGAGTGAACAAAAAGTTTTTAATGACAATCCAAAATAATATTTAATGTTTCAGGCCTAACCCGGACCTTTGTCAGAAACTGATTGCTGCAGTGTAGGGTATCATATGCACATGGCAGCACAGTGGAAGTGCATCCTAGGTTGCCGAAATGAGATTTATAGTGATGAGTGAACGTGCTTGGATAAAGTCTCATCCAAGCATACTCAGGTGTTATCCGAGCATCTAGGAGTGCTCATATTTTAAGTTCGAGTCCCCGCTGCTGTATGATTTGCAGCTGGATTTTATAGAAGCTCTCACATGGCAGTCATGGGAGCTTTCATAACTGCCCAGCTGCTATTACAAGTCAACTGATCATCAGAAATGAAGGTCATCATGTTGACACATGTTTGATGCAGGCATGAAGATAGACATTGAATTTTATTTAAGAGGTTAATCTGTTACGATCAGAGAGTTTCAAGTGCCTGAACCATTGCGGCATGGAGCCGGCTTAGCTCCTGAGATTTCTTCAAACAATAAAGCACTTGCTGCTGCCATATTCTGTATGAAATTTGCTGTTATTAATTGATTAACAGGGTTATCCTACACTTACAACTTATCACCTGTCCACTGGATAATAATAATTTTTTTAAATAATTTTTATTTCTATAGTGCAAAAATTTTCCACGCACTTTACATTTCAGATGGTGCTTGTACAAACAATTAAGACATAACAGAGAAATAAATCAACAGATACCAAGAAGAGTGAGGGCTCTGCTCACAAGATTAAAATCCATCAGGAAATAGGGGAGGAACAAAAGGTAAAATGGTAAAAAGTGCTGCAGAGATACAAAGGGCTATTACGTGCATGGAGGGTGTGTAAAAGATGCTATGAGGATCCAGATTTGGAAGAAAACTTTGGAAAGGCAAAATGGGAATAGTTACATAAGTGAGGTGAGGCGATAGGTAAATCTAAAGATGTGCGTTTTTAGGGCACGCCTAAAACTGTGGATATTGGGAATGAATCGAATAGCCCTGGGTGGTGCATTCCAGAAAATTGGTGCAGCTCTTGAAAAGTGTTGGAGAAGGGAGAGGGGGGTTTGGATTATTGAAGATGTGAGTGTTATTAGTGGAACAGGAGGGCACAGGTAAGGTGACCGAGAGGAAAGATTAGATGTAGGGCAGTGCAAACTGTGGAGAGCGTGATAAGTTTATATTGGACTCTGTAGTGGATGGAGAATCAGTGCAATGACTGGAACAGGAACATTGTAGCGGTTGGTGGCGAATATGATCTTAGTGGCTGCATTCAGGATAGATTGGCGAGGGGAGAGTTTAGTAAGAAAAAGGCAAATTAGTAGAAAGTTGCAATAGTCCATATGAGAATGAATAAGAGCAACAGTAAGAGTTTTTGCAGAGTCAAAGGTAAGAAAAAGTCTAATGCTATGAGGTGTGGGTGACATGAGCGAGCGACTGATCAGATGTAGTAAGTGAAGGAAAGATCTGAGTCAATTATGAACCCAAGACAGTGGGCATGCTGCTGAGAAGTAATGGTAGAACCACACAAGGAATGGCAATATTGGGTTTGGAATAGGTGAGAAGCGTGATCACTGGAGATCTAACTTACGTTACCCTATCAGTCACAATATCTGGTGTCTTGTGCCCATCGTTTGAATGAAGGAGAATTGAGGCATAAAAATCATGCATCAAATGATAAATTTATTATCTCTTCCAGAGTAGTACATACTTCTGGAAGAGTATATTGGTGTAAACATGTGTGGATTCAAAGTGTGCCATAAAGATATTTGCGTACGGAGGCGCAACATTTGAGCCCATAGCGGTCCCAACTTGCTGTATAAAAAATATTTGATTATTATAGAGAGAACTTTTATCTTATCTGGTCTATTGTTTACAATTAATACACCTTTTGATGTTCTTACCTTCTAGAAGTTGATTTGTGGTGATTATGGATGCTCCATATATATAATGATGTTGGACAAATCCGGATTATTTATTTTAGATGTATTATCCTGATTATAATTTGATGCTGGTTATTTTGTTTATTTGTTATATGTGGCTAGTCGTGCTATGTTCTTTTGTGTTTAGATAAACCGTGAACAAGGCCTCTATGGTCGAAACGTTGGTTATTTTGTCATATGAGCTCAGTGTGTATTTTTTGACACATGAAGTCCACTTTATAAGAATTTAACATATTTATCATTTGATGCATGATTTTTGTGCCTCAAGGTTCTTCTTTATTCTATTGGACATTTTTTTTCCTGAATGGCACCACTCATTGGTCTGCATTCCCCCTTATCTCATGTTTTTGAATGAAGGAGCAGTCATATATGTCCTATGCTGCTATATTTACTGTCTATGGGACTCACATAGATAGTGAAGTACAAGCAATGTACATCTGTCCCATAGACAGTGAACAGACCTTAGACATGTATGCACAACCACCATTCCATTTAACATTGGACACAGATCAATGATTTTTTTGATCAGTGGGGTCAGTACTAGTCAGATCTTGAACGATCATATAATTGTAATTGTAGAAAAATGCCATTTAACCTCATCAGTTTTCATCTAGTGGCTGATTTCCATTCATAAAATGTACTTTGTTTTTAAGTAACATTCGTATTTACTACATTGCCAAATACTCTTTTATACACAAAAATTGGGTAATTTGCCAGCAAACGCTCTAACCATCCTGACACTTGTAAGCTGGGTGCATGCATAAGAGGTATATCATATTAACTTGATATTTTGTAACAAACCATGGCACTGTGTCGTGAGACATTGTGAAGATGTCAGAGAGAGATCAAGGAGCTTCCTACTAGTTTCCATCCTGGTAACAATGTCCTTAGGGAAAATATGATATTTAAAAAAAAATGTCACTGTTCAGATGTAATCTACTTTTATTTGTTTTTCTCTTGGGTGAAGGGCCAGTCTGATTAGCAATTACAACAAGCCTTATATTGTGAGATTTCATTACAGGTTCAAATGTCATCTGCTGACAAATTAGGCAGAAAAATAAATTCAGATTCCCCCTCACCCCACCTTTTCTATTGATTTTTCTTCCGATCTGCATTGAAGCAGAAAAATTGGTATTTGGAAGAAAAGGAATTAACCACTTCAGTCACTGGTTTGTACTGCAGTATTAAAATAATATATCATAAAAAGTAAAAAGAAACTGGTTGTGCTGTACAAGCGTTGATAGACTGTTTATCTGGACAACAGATGCTCCTGTGTACAGAGTAATGGAGTACACATCCATCAGGGAGATGGTGGAAAGATGTTCACATTTTTCTTCTATTGTTAATTTATGTACTGTAGATCTCAGTTGTAACCGAGATGGTAAAGCGGCCTGATCCAGCTTCTCATTTCTATTCTATAGCGATAATATGGAATTGTTTTTACAGTGAAGTCTCTCAAAAAGACCATCTCTTCGTGAAAATCATCCCCCTCTCCTTTCAAACTAGAGGGTCGAATCGTCAAAGCTTTTCGCTGGTAAACTTGGATAAAATACTTGGAAAAACTTAAAAATGTATGCATGAGTCGAACAACAGTGGTATGAATTTAGATGTTTTCATGCCAGTTTGAAGTTCTGTAGCTGAGGAAGAAGGCCGGGGCACGACTGAGTGTGTCTACTCCTGCCCATCAAACTCTTTAAAAGTTTTGTTGTTTCTTATGCCAGAAATTCTACTGTAGTCCCTGATTGGAGTAACATTTCTGCCGGGGTGCACAAAGGCGCAGGTGGAGAAGACACATTAAATTCATTAAGTGGCGTGTGCCATCTGGTGCTCTCTGCACCGCAATACCAGCACCAGCAAATCAGAGGCTGGTGACTGACGTCTGCATCTCCGCTCCGCAGCTGCTATGCTCCGCCCCGGCTGTGGAGGAGAAAGAGGACACTGTTCACCCAGCTGAGAAGGATTTTTTTGTAATGTGTGGTGTTATGATTTGGTAGCTGAGGAGAGCAGGCAAAA
>VIAB01004349.1:80578-101206 GCA_009801035.1 Oophaga pumilio | reverse complement strand
TCTCCAAATAAAGATGTTCGTTTTTTTTTTTTTTTAAAGGTTAGTGGCTCAAGTTCCAAACAATAGATGCCTTTAAAACTCGTTTTTGCTCTTCCTGGCTATACATAACTCGATGTTTAAGTGTTTTCTCATGCTTAGCCTTGTCTAAGGCTGGGTTCGCATTGCGCTAATGGCAATGCGCTGATGGCATCCGTTACATAGCGGCACTAACGTTAACGCACCCATAGACTGCCATTATGTAGCGCATCGCTAACGCATGTCATAATTGGCATACGTTAGTGATGTGCCATCATTCTGTGACGGACCCTCTGACGTGGTCTGCAGCGTTCGGGGGTCCTTCACCGCTAGCACAGATGGAGCATCTGCGCTAGCGCGATCACATAACGCGATCTTTAAAAGGCATTTGCGTTAGCGCAGTCCGTTTAATGCATGTGTTGAGTAGACTGCACTAACGCAATGTGAACCTAGCCGAAGCTACATTTCTTGGGGCAGCCTAAAATCTGTTATCACCCATATAGAACTATACAATCAGGTCATGTAACATCTTGTTTTATAGTTGTGTGTATCTTAATTTGGCAAAAATTTTCATTTTCTATGAAACAAACTAAGGGATTTCCAGTAATGGGAGTCTTTAAGTGCCTGGCACGCCTGTGACCTCTGGTATTTTATGACTGTAAACAGATTGGCTTTATATAGTTATTAAACTTTGCCTTCTCGAGATTACTCACGAGTAATTATATCTAAAGAATGTGCTGTTTATTGACAAATTGCGTAAGGTGAAAAATCATTGGTGTGCACATCGGTAATTGGATCAGTCTGAAGGTGGAGTACACGGGCAGCATACGGACTAAAAGTGTGGGGGTCTAAGTCTGGCATGAGGGTATGTTCATGTGGTCCATTGGACCAGTCACACAATTTGCTAACTTTAATGTATATGGACACAGATTGTTCAACTGTAGCACAAATTTTACACTCAATATCATTAGTATGTAAAGGCGCTATTCACTGCTTTGACAGTTGCACCACCCTGGGCCCATTAATTTTAAGAAATTCTGAAAACCTACAATCTCCTCCCAGAACAGCAACAATCCTCCTCACTTGGTACTGTGTCCCCTGACAGTGTCCTGACATCTAACATTCAGCGGAGGAGGCTCATGTAGGTGTCCACAAGTTTAACATTCCCTTGATTCATTGTCATCAAGCGAGATAAGCCACCGCCTAATGTGTCTGGAAGCGGCTAATTCCCCTCTCCCTATTGAGAATACGTGTACGCTCAGCTGTACAGAGCATTCATGTGTGTGCTTGAGTCTGGAGGTATAGCGGTCCGATGAACAAGCCTTCTATTCACCACTATTAGTGCTCCACACTTCTGTAGGATGTTTGTGAGTGTTATGAAGCCTTTACTAATGTTAGGTGGCTTCTGTGTATTTTTTCCCTACATGAACAATTACAAGAAAGGGAATTTTTAAATAATTTGTATTTGAGGAAATAAATCAGGTGAAATTACTTTTGGGAATTCCATCCATCGAGGCCAACACAAGTGTGTATGTGGGAGTTTGTTCTGTAACCATGTAGGACTTCCTTATACCAAACTTCTCTGCAATCCGCAGCTTAGGAAAGTGAAGATTTGCTACCTTTCATGTACAGTATACAGTATATGTTTTGGAGGTTCTGTGTAGGAAAAAAGTGGTGATCTCTTGAAATGTATGGCTTTCTGAGCTTATAGATGGATTTTCAAAGACTTATTGTAATCACTGTGTAGATACAAACATCGCAGAGAATTAGATTTTTTTTTGCGAGTTGCAAGTTGTCATCTATTGTGATAGGGGATAACTTGCTGTTCGCTGGGGGTTCAACCTCAGGGTACCCCAAGTGTTATGGCGATCAGGGCCGTGCAGAGCTCCATCTCAATGAAGCACCATTCTCTATCTCCACCAGTCTGATAGACCATGGGTGGGTGGGTCAGACCTCAGACGATTTGTGTCCCATCACTTTGTTTTGGATATATTCTACTGCAGAATACCATGTTTTGCTGTGTCGGCATTCTCTACCCCTAGCATAATTCTTAGGCCTTACTAAATGTCTTCCAGAATATTGTGTTCTTCTTGAAGAGGACAAGTGGTGCGATATGGAAATTTTAATGTTTGCCTCTATATCTACAGAATCCTAGATGAGTTTTGACCCATAGCTATAACATCACGTTCCAGACTCCTGAAATACATTGTCTTTGCTCCATTAATTGACCTGAAAGAAATACCGTATAGATCAGTATGCAGGGACTATCGTAGAAAAGCAAATGATTTACATCCTCACTAGTGATGCGCGAACGTGCTCGGATGACGTGTTATCCGAGTATCAGGGGGTGCTCTGATAATGTTCTTGTCTCTGCAGTTTCAGGTTTTATGGCTGTTAGACAGCTGCAACACTTGCGGGGATTGCCTTTTTGTTAGAAAATCCCCCATGTGTTGCTGCTGTCTAACAGCCATTAAACATGCAGCCGCAGAGACTCGAACATATCTGATCACCCCTAGATACTCTGATAACACGAACACGCTCTGATATCGCCTTACCCGAGCACGTTTGCTCATCACGAGTCCTCACACTTTATCTTCTTTATATATACTTACAGTATATCATGAATTGTAACCGTGTCCTGTGCCTGGTCTGTATATAAATGTGGTCCTTTAAGCAGTTAATCTAGTTATTCTGAACCAATGTGCTCTATTCGAAAGCTCTGACCAGAGGGAATACCATTCCGCCCAGGTGTGGTAACTTGATCAAGTGGTAAGTTTTGGGGCGTCTTAAAAGTACTACCCTTCAGTGTGTTGGGTCAGCGCTATAGAAGCTGTAACAGTTTGTCAAACTCCTATAGAGAACTGAAGCGCACCAGGTGCGAGATCACTCGCTGTCATGCAGGTAGAATCTGGAAGGTAATTTGGTGCACGGATAAAGAATTACTGAACTTGAGGTCAGACGTGTTTTGGAGGGCCTTGATTGGTACTCCGAATCCAAAGATTATTAATGGCAGTTAATCTATACCCGTCTAAAGGGTACATATCATTGCTTGCACGTTTCAGACCTATAATGGGTAAATTCCTTTTTAACGTGTTTGATTTCAACCAGGGAGACTGTACAATGACTGAGGTTTGGCTCTTTAAACTTTATTGTAGAGATTTTTTTAAGTAACTAGATAAGCTGGTTTAGGTCTCTTATAAGGAAGCATCTACATGGACCGACCAGCGGCACAATATGACCACAGATTAGTTACCTGTACAGGCAGACCAAAGTAAACAATCACTCCGTGCCGTTTACATCCAATACATATTTAATCTTCCAGAAGACCATTAAGCTAGAGGACTGTTCTGCTGTTCAGTTTTGGCCGTTTGTCTGTATATCTGTATAATATAATTTTTTTGAGTAAAGAAACACGTGAAACAAACCAGAATGTGTTTTAAACCTTAGATACCTGAAAGTACCTCCCTTTTACTCTGACCGCTTTACATGCCCTTGGCATTCTCCTATGGTGGTTCTGCAGCTAGTCACCTGGAATGGCTTTCAGTTTACAGGTATGCCTCCTCGAGCTCTTTTGTGGAATCACCAACTTTCAGAGAGTGTTACCGTCCAGTGTGTTTTGCAGAGGCAGTGTTGGCACACAGTCCGGAGCCTGTTCTACAGCTCTTCCAAGCCAGAATATGACAAGAACCCCCAACTTAGTAAAGAGAAATTACAGTTAATCATTACTTTAAGATGTGACATTCAGTTAATCCGGAAAATTGCTAGATCTTTGGAGGTATCCTAAAGTGCAGATATGAAAACCATCAATGGCTATGATAAAAATGTCAGTCATGGGAATCTCCCTGGAAATGAAGACTAAGGGTATGTTCCCATGGTCAGTAAACGCTGCAGGTTGAACGCTGCATACATCTGCAGCGGCCAGATGTTGCAGCAAAGTGGATGGGCTTTGAAGAAATCCCATCTCCACTATGCATGCCCCAGCACCCGAGGCTTCCCTGCGGAGACAGACATGCGGCGCGTCTTTCCAGACCGCAGCATGTCACTTTATCTTGCGGAGTCGCTCTGTCTCCGCAAGATAGCTGACCCGTACAATGTACTGGGCGCGGTGATTCCGCACGGTTCAATGAACACATTCGGAATCACTTGCTTGCAAAGCCGGCAGCGCTTTGGATGGAGCGGGCATGTGCTGCATTCAAAGCGCTACCGGTTACTGACCGTGGGAAAGTACCCTAAGAATGACCTCTTCTGCAAAGGCTAAGCATAACATTTACCAGCCTTTAAAAATTCAGATTGATAGCACCTCAGCTAACAGCCCTCATAAATGATGCATAGACGTCAGGTATTAAACGCATATCAAAATCAGCTGTCCGGAGGAGACTGCGAGAATTAGGCCTTTTGTAGTCGAATTTTGCAAAGAATCCACTACTGAGGAACACAAACAAGAAGAGGAGTCTTGTTTGGGCCAAATGGCACATGGACTGGATGTTAGATCAGTGGAAGTTAAGTTCTGTGGTCTGAGTCAAAAATTGAAACTTTTGGTACCAATAGCCATATCTTTGTAAGGCTCAAAAAAGTTGGGTGGATGGTTTCTACGTTTTGGTGCCAACCATGAAGGGGAGATATGTTGGTTTGGGTTTTCTTTTCTGGTGACCCTTTGGGGAATTGAACAAATGCTCAGCACTAGTGATGAGCGAACGTGCTCGGATAAGGTGTTATCCGACTATGCTCGGGTGCTCAGTGACTTCGGCGTGCTCAAATACTATGTTCGAGTCCCCCGCTCCTGTTTGACAGCCGCAACACATGCAGGGATTGCCTGTTAGCACCCGAGCATGCTCAGATAACCCCTTCTCAGAGCACATTCGCTCATCACTACTCATCACCTCTGGGAACTGTTTTGAGTCTGTTGGACAGACATTCCAGGTGACTGTGATGTAGCTGATGGAGAAAATGCTAAGGGCGTATAAAGCTGTCAAAGAAAATTTTGATTTGACACGCCAATCTGTTTTGTTGCGTTTCTTCTTTCCATATGTTTGTGTTTTTGATGATTTCAGTCTGAATTTAAAATGTGCACATTCTATTAAGAACAAGGAAAACCATTGCATGAACAGGTGTGTCCAAACTTTTGACCGTGTATATATCATTTTTCTGTGTGTATTTATAGCAGAAAGGTGTTATTTCTGCATGCCAGGGGTTCTCTTACAGTTAATTTACACCTTTTTGTAGGCAGCTCTGCTGCAGTAATATAGCAGTAAAAACACTGTAAAATATCACACACAAAATGGAAATGTATGCATCATGACTCGCTTGTTACCTATACTGTGTCATTTATAGGAAAAAATTATATACCACATACAAGGAAGGTAGTCTATATAATCTATAAACAAACGCTAAATTGCAACACCGAGAAGGACAGTTATAAAATTTTGGTCATCAAATTTTGAAAACCTCAATATTATTTTTATTAGCGCCACACAAATATACCACCTTGCACGTTTTTGCATGCTATCAGAGATGTTATTAATGGTTGTCTGAGGAATGTTCTGCCATGCAGAATGCACTTGGCAAATCAAGATCCGCAGCTGGCAGCACCTTTGCTGACCAATGACTTCACAGATGTGCTAGAGATGCTTTAGGCCATGAGGGCTGCCATTCCCCAATTCTGATTAGACCACGTGGGCAATTTCATGAGGAGTCCTTAACGAGGGAACATCACACCTGTCCCACTCCTGGGATTATGTTGCGGGGTTGCATAATGTACAGTGGCTAGATCCCTCTAGTTTTTATTGTAGACACACTTAACAGCTCGGAGTTAAATTGATTTGGGTGTAGAACCAGTGGTTTGGCCATTTTTCTAGGAGCTGTTTTTCAGCACAACAACACTAGGCTGCCTGTTGCTTGTGCTACTGTGAACAGCCTGTGTGGCCTGAATATGCTACCATGACCTGCAACGTCTCCAGCCTGTCTCCCATTGAGCACATCATTGATTGGCAATGGTAAAGGGAGCTGCCAGCAGTGAATGTTGATGATTTGGCCAATTGCATTTAGTGGGGTAGAACATTCATCAGACAACCATTAATAACCTCACTGATGGCAGGCAAAGCGTGTAAGTGCTGGGATTTCAGTGCGTGGTGCTCATATTTTGATTATGAATAAATCAAGATGTTTTGAGCAAAAAAAGTTCACTTTTTTGTCTTTTGCATGTTACCATCATTTCTATTAATTCTGTAATTTATTATTTTCAGTACACCACATCTTTTTTTCTTTGTGTCTCAATTTCAGTGTTGGAGTGATACGTGATCTATCCCACATACCCGCCTCAACATTGGAAATTGCAACACCCAAAAGATAGTCGCTTGTTTATTGATATTTGTGCTCCCTAACCGTCTGTGCGGTTACATCAAATAAAATGAATCAAACTGTACTGTTATAACCTGGAAAAAGAGATAAATTAATCTGATGTGTGGAGGTTGGGAAATCCGTGCGATTGTGGGAGGTGACGCATCATTGGCTTCGTGGACGTGTCCAGTAGTGTTGTGGGGCACTCCTGGGTCTGTGGTCATCTGTGGTCACCATGCCTCTCTGTAGGCTTGGACCTTCCACATCCCATGTATGTGTGCACCTTGTGGAGATGGCAGATGGTATTGTACAGTGCAGTATTTGCAGGCCTCCATTTATGAACCTCTGGGTCTAGGTAAAGTGAGCAAGCATTTCCCGGATTCCTGAGCACCACCGTCCACGTCTTGGCTCTGTGTTGCCGGCTGTAGTTGCCAGTGTTCAGGCCTGGTTCCCCGGCAGATGGGAGGGGGTGTGTGTCCCTGACTCCATGCCAGAGGAGGAGGCATCAGGCAGCACAGACAGCTGAAGCACCTGCTCCTCCCTCCACCTCCTCCCTTTTTCTGTGCGATGGAGAGGCTGCAGTGAGCTGGCTGTGGGTGCAGAAGCTGAAGAGGAGACGCGATGGTTACACCGGCCCAGCCCTTGTGTGCGAGCTGCGGCCGGACCGTGCAGCCCCTGCCAGCATGACTGAGCCTTCTCCGCGCCCCCACTGTTCGGTGCTCAGCTGCTTTGTGAGTCTGCTATGGTGGCTATGTTCTGGGAGAGGGGTTGGTAGGGTGCTTCCGGACTCCTGTACACCTTCTGAGTAAGAGCTGACACTGGGACATGGCATTTTCTTCTTGCACACACCCACAACGATCCCTCAGACTTGGCATCTTATGGCTACCAGGCCTCCGCTGCGTTCTGTAGTGAATAGTTTTAACCACTCCCTTCCAGGGAAAAACCCGGCTTTTAGACGTGCCTTTTGTTTGTGTGCCTGCTATTGTATGCGCTGGGGATCCCCATCATGCCCAGTAAAAGGGTGTGTGTAGACGTGATTGCCCATAGTCACTGGTGGGCACCTTGGCGGTGACGTGTGTGACAATGGAGGTAAATCTCTCAGCCGCCTCTCTCATCCCTTCCCAGGCACATTGTGTTCTGCTTGTTCATGATGGATTGAGCTGGAGAAAGTACGTATCTCTTGTGGTGCAGAGGTCTTACCTGCCTAGGCCCAGAGACGGCAAACCGTCTGTCAGCCAAGTACATCGTCACTTGGCAGGTTGTGCTGTTTGGACGTGGTCCGGATGGAAATGATTGCTCTGCAAACCCGTCACATTCCCACTAATTTACCAGGATATTTAACCTTCCATGGTATATGGAGAAATGTCCGGCATTGTCGTAGTGAGGAGGCTAATAAAAATCAGGAAAACTTCATTACTTTCCTAAGAGCCTATGGAGCCACAGTTTCCATCCGTTCTCACCTGATTTTACAAGTCTACTTATTGGGATTCTATGTCACAGCCATGTAAATGCTGTGAATATCCTAACCTATGCCTTAATATATTAATAAAGTGAATGCTAGGGGTAGGACAGGATGATGAAACGCCAAAATTATCAAGCATATCAAAATGTTTATTTTACTTGGTAAACTCCTCTATGATCGTGTTATTCATTTCATGAGTAGTAATGGTGCCCAAGCAATTGCCAGTGTCCTTTTCCCCCATTGCTTCTTCTGTCATAATTTTTTAACTAAAATAAGTATGACACCAGAGCATAGAGGAATGGATAAAGGACTCCTGGGATTTCTTTCCATTGATTTTATGTACGTTGCTATTGATTGAAAGTCGTTGGAAGGAAAAGCCCTCTTAGTATGATTTGTGGTTTGCATAGATCTGTGCGGATCTGGGATTTATATTCCTACTGACCTGTTGGTATAATTCATGGATGAAAAGGGAAACTGCAGCACTTGAGCATTAGATATAACCTAAAGATCTTGCGCTTCACATCTGACTGATCAGATGGCTTTTACTTGTTAAAGGGAACTAGTGACTGTATTCATATTCCCCGAACTGCGGTCATCATGAATCAGTCTGGCTGCACGATTAGGTAGGTTTTACTCTGAAACTCCAGTCTGGGACCATTGGGGGAGAGTAATGTGGTCCTAGACGGATTCTCTCTCACCTCGCTTTAAATGATTGACAGGTCTTTCTTGCATGTACATAGGGAGAGACCTGTCAATCACCTGGAGAGGGGTGAGGAGAGTCTGCTCTGGACCACATCAGACCCATCTCATCTCTGCCTACCGTCTCTAGATGGTTCATTATACTTTGTTTTCTCTGATACGCTGGAGCATTTCATACAGCCAGGAAAGGATTCATGCTGCCCATGGTTTGGGCACCATGAATTGACTGACATTCTCTCATGCCGCATAGTCTTGATGACCTATTCTCTGTAGACCTCTTGAGTTGTGATATACATGAGACCTGTTGGTGTAGTATTCCTGTTCTGGCTGGGGTAATGCAGTGACTTTGGCCGTGACGCCTGTCGCGCAACCAAGTTTGCTCAGTGCCGCTGAATTGTAGCCTTGAGGGTACTGTGACAAACAAGGCTCAAGAAGTTGAACCTCCGTATTTTTTTCCCCCCTTTCTTTCTTTGTTTTGCATCTTGCTTGTCTTTGTACCCTAAAGGTTGCAGTCCGACCCCATTCACTTGTATTACACTGTGATGTGGCAGAGCACTGAGCAAACCTTGGTCACACGTCATTTGTTGTGGCCTAAGTCACAGTGTAGCCCTAGATTTATACATGTATGTTTCCTATTTTTTGAGGTATAGGGGAATGTACATCTTTTCTTCTAGAGAAATGCATTTTCAACATCTTTTTTAACCAGTGTCGGCTTTCTAAGCCATGCGCCCTTCAATAGTTAGCAGCTGAAGGATTGTTTGGTCAACAGCTATTCCTCCTGCCTTCTCATACACATGCATGCTCTGCTACACTGCTGGCTTGTCCCTTTATGAGAACATAGGATAAGGCATGTTGAAATCCAGCATGCCTGATCATTTGTTCTTTTTCCCTTCTTCCATCATGAGATTCAGTATTTCCCCCATGAGCAGTAGATTTCCCTAACTAAATCAACTAAATGTTGGGACTGACACACACTTAATGTCTGTCAGCTGAAACCAATATAATTATGATTATTTATGACCTCTATTCATTTCAGTAGTGGCCAATCTGCAGGGCCCATCAGTGACCAAGAAACAGTTAAGTGAGCTGTGCTGTTCAGCTCCGCAACCAGCCATTGTGGAGGTGCCAAGAGTGACACATACACACACACACACACATACACACACCCACCCAGCTGAGTTTTCCCACCTACAAACAATAGAGTGGTCTGCAATTTTTATTGCAGATACGCTCCAACTGTGAGAGACAGAATTTTGAAGAAAAAAAAAATCACATTGTATGATTTTTACATAATTCATCTGCAATTTATAGCATTAAATAAGTATTTGATTCAATAGTAAAACAACTTAATATTTGGTACAGAAACCTTTGTTTGCAATTACAGAAGTTAGATGTTTCCTGACCAAGTTTGCACATACTGCAGCAGGGATTTTGTCCCACTCCTCCATACAGATCTTCTTTAGATCTTTCAGGTTTCAGGGCTGTCGCTGGGCAGCATTGAGTTTCAGTTCCCTCTATAGATTTCTGTTGGGTTCATGTCTGGAGACGAGACTAGCTATGACACTCCAAGACCTTGAAATGCTTCTTACGGAGCCTCTACTTAGTTGCCCTGGCTGTGTGTTTCAGGTCATTGTCATGCTGGAACACCTAGCCATGACCTATCTTCAATGCTCTTGCTGAAGAAAGTAGGTTGTTGGCCAAAATCTTGCGATACATGACCCCATCCATCATCCCTTCAATACTTTGCAGTCGTCCTGTCCCCTTTGAAGAAAAGTGCCCCCAAAGTATGATGTTTTCCCTACCATGCTTCACGGTTGGGATGATGTTCTTAGGGTTGCACTCATCCTTCTTCTTCATCCACTCATGACAAGTGGAGTTGATGCCAAAAAGATCTATTTTGGTCTCATCTCACCACATGATCTTCTCCCATGTCTCCTCTGGATCATCCAGATGGCCGTTGGTGGACTTCAAACAGGCCGGGACAAGTGCTGGCGTGAGCACAGGGACCTCGTGTAGCCTGCATGATTTTAATCCATGACGGCGTAGTGTGTTACTAACAGTAATGTTTGAGGCTGTGGTCCCAGCTCTCTTCAGGTCATTGACCAGGTCCTCCTGTAGTTCTGGGCTGATTCCTGACCTTTCTCAGAATCATCCTTACCCCACGAAGCGAGATCTTGCATGGAGCCCCAGACCGAGGAAGATTGACAGTCATCTTGTGATTCTTCCGTTTTCTAATAATTGTGCCAACAGTTGTTGCCTTCTTGCCAAGCTGCTTACATACTGTTCTGAACCCATCTCAGCCTTGTGCAGGTCTATAATTTTGTCGCTGGTGTCTTTAAACAGCTCTTTGGTCTTGACCACAGTGGAGTTGTTGGAGTGTGATTGTGTGTGGACAGGTGTCTTTTTATACAGGTAATGAGTTCAAACAGGTGCAATTAATACAGGTGATGAGTGTAGAGTAGTGATGAGCGAGTATGCTCGTTGCTCGGGTGGTCTCCCGAGTATTTGGAAGTGCTCAGAGATTTAGTTTGTCGCTGCAGCTGCATGATTTGCGACTGCTAGACAGCCTGAATACATGTGGGAACAAGCAGGCATTCCTCATATTTATTCAGGCTGTCCAGCAGCCACAAATCATGCAGCTGTGTCGAGAGAAACTAAATCTCCGAGCACGCCAAAATACTCGGAGGACACCCGAGCATGCTCTGGAAAACTCGAGCAACAAGTATACTCGCTCATCACTAGTGCAGATTAGGAGGGTTTCTTAAAGGAAAAAAAAGGTCTGTGAGAGCCAGAATTCTTGCTGGTTGTTAGATGATCATTACGGTACTTATTTCATGCAACAAAATGGAATTTAATTATTTAATAATCATAAAATGTGATTTTCTGTTTTTTTACGTTTAGATTCTGTCTCTCACAGTTGAAGTGTACCTACGCTAGAAATTGGAGACCCCTCCATTCTTTGTAGGTGGGAAAATTTGCAAAATCGACAGTATATGTGTGTGTAATATTAAAAACTGTAATATTATTCTTAAAGGAACATTAACCATACTGAACCCCCCACCTTCAAGCAAACCCAAAAAAGAAAATTAAAAATCCAAGCCTATATTTCATCCCCTTGATCTAATTCTCTCATTGCAATTTTAACTGAGGAAAATATATCTCCATCTTTGAGTTGTCCATGCAACTCTGCCATGTCTTCTCGTTCCTTCTGCTTCCGGTACAGAGCTCATACATACCTATTAGATAAATGTTAAGGGTCCAGCTGATCTCCTAGTGCTGTGGCCGCGAACCTATGGCCTGTGTGTCAGAGGGGAGACGTAGAGCCCTCCCTGTGGGCATGCTCGCCATCTCCTTAGGTCTCGAAGATGGAGGGGGAGTGGCGGAGCAGCGGGTAACAGGAGCCGGCTGCTGCGGCTAACTCCTGTGCCCGCTGCTAAAGAGAAATGAAATATTCACTTCACTGGCAGTGAATATTCATTTCTCTTTTAGCGCGCATAGTTTCAGCCACAGCTGCCGGCTTCCAGCAGCTACTGGGCTATTACGGGTGCCCGCTCATTAAGGTAATGAATATTCACTTCTCTCCACTCCCATAGGCGTGGAGAGAGGTGAATGTTCATTAACTTAATGAGCGGGGACACGTGATCGCACAGCCACAGATGCTGCTGACACAGGAACAAGGTGCTGCGAGGATGCGCAGAGACGGTAAGTAGGATGTTTTTTGTTTTTTGTTTTTTTTTATGCTTTTCTCATAGGGACCACACATACAAGGACAGGGATGAGGAAAGAAGCAGACAAGGATAGGGATAAGGAGCCATGCATACCAGAGTAAGGATTAAGGGACAATGCATGCCCGGTTTATACTCAAGTCAATAAGTTTTCCCAGTTTTTCGTGTCAAAATTATGTGCCTTGGCTTATACTCGGGTCGGCTTATACACGAGTATATATGTTTTTTTTGGTTTTTTTTGTTTTTTTTTGGTGAGGCCTTTATAATGTATGGAGCACATTATACAGTATGAAACACTGTGGGGCCATTATATAGTATGGAGGGTCACGGGGGGCCGTAATACTGTATGGAGCGTCACGTTGGGCTGTTATACTGTATGGAGTGTCATGTGGGGCCATTATACAGTATGGAGCGTCACGGGGGGCCATTGTAATTTATGTGCCCGTTATACTGTATGGAGGGCTGTGTATTGATTACAGTTGGAGAATCATACTGTGATGGGGTCACCTTTCTTTGTTGGGGGGATTGAGGCTGGAGGGTACAATAGGTTCATCATACTCTGTGTGTGGAATATACTGTGGAGGAGTTCACTGTGGGGGTATCATACTGCGTTTGGGAGCATGTTTGCTTGCATCAAACTTTTTTTTCTTTAAGCTTTTTTTTTATCTTTTGTTACTACATATTTAAATTAGGCCATTGGGCCATATGCTTTTTACTGCTGTTACCTAACATATATTATTCCACTATAATTCCAAAAGTTAATCTTTTTATTTGATAAGGAAGGACTTCCTCAATTGTAGACATTTTTTTTAACAAATATCAAGGTTGGCCTGCAACTTTCTGCAAGCTTTTAACTTTGGCCCTCTATGTGTTTGAGTTTGATGCCTTAAAGGGTTTGTTCTCACCATGATAAAGGATTACAATCGTAAAGAGGTTGTAAAAACAAACAACTTTGCAATTTTACTTTTGATTAAAAATCCTCTCCATTCTCAAGAACAGGCCTTCACTACAATTGGTGCCTAGCATCTTACGCTTGGAGTGCAGCGCTTACAAGCTCTTTGATACTGACTCTATAGCGCGCTAATGTACGAATTGTCTTTCTAATCTAAAACCTCAGTATTCAGGGCACTTTGCGAATAATAAGTGGGTTTTGGCTTGCAGTTTGGGCACTCGATCTCTAAAAGGTTCGCCATCTCTGCCCTAGTGTATGATTATGTTCTGTCTCTCCTGTGATGACAGATATCTGGATAAAGACGTGTTGGGCAGATTACATTTGAGCGTGTTCAATGCTTTGTTGGCTCCTGATTTTGATGTACAAATACTGATGTAAAATTGTGAACGTGGCCTAAAAAGCGCTCGTTGACTAAATACCAAGTCGCTCGGCACTCGTTTACCTGCTTGTTTAGACAGTCCGAGCAATAACGGGAGCAATACAATCACTTATATGGTCGCTCTGTTCTCGGCAGCGCATTGTCTGCTAACCTGTGGTGATGTGCTGTCAATTAAAATGTTACATTTTGATTGTTTTTCTCACCTGTCAGGTGATCACTGCATTGAGTTTTCCTACAGATCCTTGTTTGACGATTATCTACATATCCAAATGCACCAAAAGCTTCATGCACTCTGCCATTCCCCCTCAAAGTACAGGATGGAAATGTACCCCTTTGTTTTTATTTTGTTTTTGTTTTTTTTTCCTGCAAGATTTCTAAACGGTTCCAAAACCTTATATTCAATGCTATAGACTGCCAGTCTCTCTTCAACAGTTTATCTCCTGTTGATTCTAAAAGGAACAGTAAACCTAGAAGAGTATGATAAAATTAGTACCCTACATAAGTCACTTATCACTCTAACCTCGTGTTTTGTTTTTTTTTTTCAGGGTGAAGAACCCCCCAGTCTGGAATATATCCAAGCCAAGGATCTGTTCCCACCCAGGGAACTAGTGAAGGAGGAGGATAAGTTACAGGTGAGATTTTAGGATCTTGGTCCCCCAACATATCACACTGACCGCTGTGAGCGCCTAGAAACCAGTGGCCTCCTAACTGTGCATTGCGGACGCCCAGCACTTCTAAGGGCCGCCGTCACTGCAGCCTGGCCAAAGTGCCCACACGGGAAGCTCGATTGGTCTGTATTGCCATATGCACACCTAGTCGTACGCCTTTATTACGTAATGCCGTACTTTATCGCACATACACGTTTTGTGCATTTTATTTTTCCTACTGGATCTGGTCGTTTCTGACTACACATGTCTGTAAATAAGAGGGAATGAGAAACCCCTCTGATTCCAGGATGACAATCCCGCAGGATTCGGGGTTTAATTTCCCCTTTGTCATCCACTTCTTAAGATAACTGAGGTGGCTGTGCTATATCTGTATGGCAGGCAGGATAGCAGGAGACGAGCGGTGTTTGCTCTACTCCTGTCCCTACACATGAACAGAGGAACGAGGCGAGAAAAGAACTGCAGCGCTTATACACCAATAGGATGCTGCAGTCATTATTTTGGCAATATGGAAAGAAAATTCTATTTTTGTTGTTACCGGTTAGCTGTAACATGGATGGAGAGGGCTGTGCTTTGTGCTCCATCTTTATAAACAGTTTTCTCCTCTACAAATCAGTGAACTTATGGCAAGGTAAGGCTCTGTGCACACAGCGGTCTATTTGATGCTCCATTCACCCATCGAAAGCCTTGAGTGTCCTTTTCGCCTTTCCTTGCATGGTGTACAGATCTCTTTAACAGAATAGTAATGTCCTGCAGACTGCGCCTCCCTATAGAGGGGACAGCTGCAAAAAACATGTACATTGCTCTATCCTAGCTGGCATAACGAATACTAATTATAGGTGGCAAGAAGTGGACGGGTCATACATAAGAGCAGTTTAATGTCCCCCTCCCACATGTATACCACCAGCTCAGCTTGTCATCAATGAGCTCAGCCTGTCTGCGTGGGGGTCTGCGCTCGCGCTGCTGCTCCATGTCCCGCAGTTGCACTCTCGTGCCGGCAGCCAGGATCTTCCGTGCCAGCATCTGAGCTTGGCCTCATGTTGGAAGCTCAGTCCCAGTGACTTCTAAACTTGGCTTGCTGATTCTATTGTCATCTCTAAGATAGGGAAGTCGCACTGTTTTTTTTTTTTTCTTAGTTTATTACTTTTTAAGAATTGAGAATATGGCACTTGCATTTCATAAGTGACCTCTCATCCCGTTCAGTGTTCACTTGTGAAGCTGAACTGCAGTACCGCTAACCGCCTGTAGACCGGCTCTGACTGTACCATAGGGAACAGGTGAATCCCCGGGATCTTCCCCCGTTTACACATAGTCGGTAGTGTATCAAATACTTTTTCCCCCACTGTAAATGATTGGCCCCCGCCATGAAGCACCGAGCGCATGTACTTGGTTTGAACAGTCATTCTGCGCTGACCGTCCCTTTTATGCATAATGGATGTCAAGATAAGAGCAAAACTTGAGGGTTTCAGAAAAGTAAATGCTTAAGATTCAGGCTGCTGGGTAGGAATGATGCTCATTGAGTAGAGAGGTGCTGTGGTATTTTATGGTATAGTAAATTCAGTGTAGTAGACTGAATATTGGATTGGCTAATAACAATATGATGATCAGTGAGATATTTGTGTGCTTTTATGCCAGTATTTCTTTAAATGACCTTTCCAGGAACATTTTAATTATATGCCAATGATCTTTTTACATAAAGTAGTGTGACTTCTACATGTACGAGTATATGCTGGTCCAATAGGATGCAGATTCCCTGCTTTGTGGACTGGTTCATGTCTCCGGAAGTCTTTGTTTTGCTGCCGTAATGACACTGACCCACGTGGCCTGCATTGTTGGCTTGTCATCCAAGTATGTGACTGCTAAGGGGATGACACTGTGTGATGATGGAGGAGTAAATAAGCCAGCCCCCTGCTATCACAGCGTTCCATTGATTGCATTTCCTGGTGTGTTTGGCCACAGACCTCATGAGTGATGGGTGGGGGGTGTAGAAGGTGGGAGCAGGGGGTGAGGGTATGAGCAGACTTTGTTGTTAGTATGTTGGGATCAAAGGGGTGGATCCCAGTCAGATGCCTTTCGCACAACCAAACCAGATCTCACACTTTGCACTGATGAGGGGCAATACCCCGGAACACCGTGTCTGCAAATTGAGATTCTTGTTTGGACTTTTATCCTAAGTCATATGACAAGGCTCATTGAAGGGTTGACATTGACTTTTAGGATTGCGACTTCCTATAGGTGGCGCTAGAGCTCTAGTCCTCTTCCTCTGTGAAGAGACAATTTGCTTGTTAGTGTGTTGAAACTGCAAGTTTCCCCTCATCCCTGAAAGCTTGAAAGGGGCTCTAGTGTCGTAATGGGGTCCTGAAAGTCATACGTGACACAAAATTGTTTTTGTGCCGTAAGAGTATACTGTGTGTAGGTGGGTGAGTGGATTTAGGTCTTTGAATGGCCCCTTTAATTTAAAATAAAAAAAAAAGAAAACTCGTGTGCAATGTCTTATTTGGACTTTCAGGGTTACTGGCCCTTTACGCCATTATGCTCGGCATCCTGATTCAATTTGCTACAGTGTATTTTTATTCCAGGCCGGTTTATATTGTTAATTATTCATTAACACAAATGTTTTCTGCTGTGCCCGTACATTTATGGAGTAATTACCAACATAAAGATTCTCACTGACACCGTTATAGCTTTCTGTGGTACAGAAATTGGGCACATGAACAGTGGGTGAGAGAAACCAAACTGAAGGAGGGAGTCTTCTACTTTGGACAGTCCCCAGATAGTAAGAATAGCCCTCTGGGACCCTCAGTGATTCGCTGGCGTGTTATACACGAATCTGACAGCAAGAGTCCTGAAGTAAACTCCTTCCCTGCCACCCCAAACTGCAGCACCGTCATAGAGGGAGCCAGGAATTGGGCGAAGCTTATTGAAATTGATGCGTTATCCATGCATTACAAGAAAATCTAAGATGATGCGGAGCAGGATTGTCACTGGATCATCTGTATCACGAATGTTATGTATGTGTTATAGTGTGTAAGTTACCAGACTGACCATCAATAGTAAGGGCTCTCCCAAGAATTCAACTACAAAATCATACAGACATACAGAAGTACAAGCCAGAATATAACATTATCTTTATTAAACTATTATCATAGTAAAGGAATTTTATATGAGACATAAGCAAGCCACAGCAGATACATCCTTCCTTCATGATCAAGAGTTCATAATTCATTGGTACATCAAAGAGATATTTTCCCAGTATCATCGAAATAGAAAACACAATGGAGCAAGATCCTATAAAGTGCAAAAATGTTACATAGATCTTCTTCAAGAATTATATATTAATGGACACAGAGTAAGAAATTGACTTAAAATAGTCAAAATAACCCAGGATTAATAAGTGGTCATGCACATGATTATGTGGGGATACAGCCATAATGATGCATGTAGTTGATGCTAGTACATGAAAGATTAAAGACAAAGGGTAAATACTTCATATGCCAAAAGAATAAAGAGTATTATACGGCAGAATAAACCTGCGTGGCCGCCAAAAAGAACACCCCCGAGGTGCGTTTCGTGTACAGCTTCCTCCGAGGAGGCTATATCCCACTATAATCGCAGGGAAGACATTTACCGTAGTTGTGTGAATTATTCCTCCCTTGCCGCTCACCGTCCGTTGGTGACTACCTTTTTTTTTTTTTGCCAGGACTGACTCAGTTGGGTCACCGAAGTCCCAAGACTGGGATTTTTTAATCCTGTGTTCTCTTCCACATTGATAAAGGTTCCATATCTATAACTTGCCCATACTTATCTAGTGATCTATTATCCCAGTGGTCAGGATTCCCTGCTGATTGAGGTTACTCGACATTATGGTGTTTGGACAGATGGGTTCTCTAGTACTGCACAACCCCTTATTCATTGTCCCAGTGTGCTGCATAACTAAAAGAAAAATGTATAGCTTTAAACAGCGTCCCTGACCGCTGCAGCCAATCACCAGGCTGCCACAGCCACTGCAAAAAGCTGATTGGGGGTTTTCAACCCTCTGAAACTGTCATCGATATCTAAGTAGTGGAAATCCACTCTACAGGGAACCTTGGAGTATGGAGTCATATTCAGATGTTAGACGTTGATTGGGTAGAGATGACAGGGTAAGTGGTGGTAGATCTTAGGAGAGTTTTTCTTCTGGAGAACGCTAATCTGCATGTTTTCCCCACTGAGCATTACTAATACTCCATACCTGACTGGTCTCCGTATAGGGAAACTAGTGATCAGTCCTAGTACAACAATAAGAATAATACCGGTTTTGTAGTAATCTGATCTGAGACTGAAGTGCTGAGAAATCAAGCTTTGAAGAAATATGCAGATTAGCTTGAAAGTGCATTAGAGGTGTGGTTTGTACTCTCTGTGCATATCCACACCTAATTTTCATGAAAACTTTTAGTGCTGACACGTTGTACTAATAAGACAGGTATCGTTTTATTTTTGTGGTAGGATTTATACAGCCATACAAAAATTCAGCAATAAAGCCGTCCTGTTAGCTACCTTATAATGAGAATCCATCCGCCTGGCCCCACCAAAAAAAGAAGTGACCAAACAATATAATGCAGCATTTTATTTTTCCTTTGGAAAGTGTCTAGAGAGATGTTAATAGTTAGAGGTCACCAAATTTATTCCAACGCAGGACAGAAATTGGCAGCAATCTACTCCCGTTATGATTAAGGCTAGTTCTGAATAAAGCTCTTTGGCAGAGATGAAATAAATCCGCTGCAGTTACTGGATGTGTCGTCTGAGCGAAACATCAGGATGGTATATGGCTCATGCAAATAAGAACGCCATGAAACAGGAGCTGCTTGAATTAAAGATGGCCTGTGCAGAGCGCGGCAGTACATTATTAATCAACTCAAATCATTTCTCTTTTGCATGTAATTATGTTTCCTTTAGAGAAAATCTGTCTTTATCCAACTTTTTTTTTTTTTTTTTTCTTCCACCACCCAGGTACCTTTCCAAGTGCTGC
Source organism: Oophaga pumilio (assembly GCA_009801035.1). Classification (NCBI taxonomy): domain Eukaryota; kingdom Metazoa; phylum Chordata; class Amphibia; order Anura; family Dendrobatidae; genus Oophaga; species Oophaga pumilio. The sequence continues at coordinate 81,965 of VIAB01004349.1, read as the reverse complement.
CGGGCGAGAGCGTGGAGTATTTAGGAAGCGCGAACGATGCGGTCATAGCAGTCTCCAACTACAGGCTGCACATCAAGTTCAAGGACTCTGTCATCAATGTAAGTTATTGTCCGGGCAAAGAAGGGTTAATTCAGATGCCTACAATTTGTGGCCGACGTTTCTGAATGTGACAATCGGAAACTCCTCGATTTTTGCAGCCCTCATTCTGATTTATGGGACGATCGCTGACACTTCTGCAGCCAATCTGCTGCTTGTGAATGTAATAGTCCAAGTGGTGAAATGGACTTTGCAACAAAAGGTTCTCAGACTATTCTGTAATTGCTCTTTAATTCAGATGTTTTGTATGGAATTCTGTTTCTCAAAATCCTTTGTAAATCAGTGCCATAGTTTGTTCTGGCTCTTGCGTGACATCTGGATTAATGAATATTTAATGAGGTAATCCTATGAACAACAAATATCAACTTTCCAAAGGATTATACATTCCACCCCTCACCCACCACCACCTCCCTTTACCACCGATCACGAGATCAGTTTCCAAAGTGCTCTGTATGAATGGAGCAGTAGTGAGCATGTGCGACCACTGCTACATTTACTGTCTATAGGAGTGGTGGTCATACATGCCCATCACTGGTCTGTTCACACAGGGGATTTCGGTGATCCCAAAGTTTGTACCCCTAGCAATCATGCATTTATTGTCTATCCTGTGGTTTAGACCACCCCTCTAATGACTAAATATTATATGATAAAGATTTTCATACTGATCCATTGCCTTTGAAAAAGGGCTGCTTGTGTTTTTCTGCAGCCACAGTATAGGGACTCTGCTTTTATTATCATTGCTTATAAAGCGCTATCTTATTCCCCAGCGCTTTACAGACATTATCATCACTGTCCCCATTGGGGCTCACAATGTAAATTCCCTATCAGTATGTCTTTGGAGTTTGGGAGGAAACCCACGCAAACAAGGGGAGAACATACAAGCTCCTTGCAGATGATGTTCTTGGTGGGATTTGAACTCAGGACCCCAGCGCTGCAAGGCTGCAGTGCTAACCACTGAGCCACCGTTCTGCCCATTATTGATTTAGTATCCTTATCTTGACCCTTTAATTAAGGTGTTTTTCTTATGAAGACCCAAGTGCACTGAAAGGTCATATAGACTTCATAAAGGGAGGTCTCTACCCGGGACACCCTCCTCAATGAGCCAGAATGGAGAGCTTATCAATGGCGACTTGAATAAATTGATAACCGTTCAGATGTCCGTATAATGCTACATTTCCTCAGTAGGGGGCACTGCAGGGAAAATACCTGGCTGGCCTCCCAGGTGTGATCAGATCCATTATGAGCGGGGCTTTATCTTCTGGTAATCCTGAAACTGTGATCTGTTGGGGAC
>VIAB01004349.1:18688-30501 GCA_009801035.1 Oophaga pumilio | reverse complement strand
AATATAGGCGGCTCTGAAGAAAGAGAGAAGACATAATTAGGAATAATCTTATAAACTAAATAAATGATAACACATCATAGTCCCTATTGAGACCCTTGGGAGTAAGTGCTTCTAAAGTGTGGATCCAATACGATTCACGCTTTTTCAGTAGTGAGATCCGATCGCCACCACGTCTTAAAGGGGGTATGTGGTCAATCACCTGAAACTTCAGTTGTGAGATGGTGTGTCCCTTAGTGTGAAAGTGATGTGGTACTGGGAGAAGCAGATTTGCACAGCGTATGGTAGACTTGTGCTTAGAAATCCTCTCTTTCACTGGAAGGGTGGTTTCCCCAACATAAAGTAATCCACATGGGCGCTTGATAAGGTATATAACAAATGACGTGTCACATGTAAAGAATTCTTTGATGTGGAATGTTTTCCCTGTATGTGGATGGTGAAAACGATCACCTTTTAAGACATTGCTATTATTATTTTTGTACAGTTACTGATGAAGGTCCTATAGGACCGAAACGTTTGACATCACTGAACTTTAATAAAAAGACACAATTATCATTTAAGTTGACTGATTAATTGAGTCTGTGGACAGGAGTATTTAATAAAGGTGACTATGTAAGACAGCTGTCTATAATGCAGGTAACAAGTTGATTAGGAGCGTCTAACTGCTCTGTAGGAGCCAGAACTCTTAATGGTTGGTAGGAGATCTAAAACTTACTTCTCATTGCAAAATGCAAATAAATTTATTTAATTTATACAATGTGATTTTCCGGATTTTATATTTGATATTCTATCTCTCAATGTTAAAATTAACCTACCCTTAAAATTATAGACTGTTCATGTCTTTGTCAGTGGGCAAACTTACAAAATCAGCAAGGGGTCAAATACTTATTTCCTTCACTGTATATCCTAAGTAAAGAAGTAAAAACTTAGGCTGATAACTGGTTCATGCAGAATTACATGAACCCCGATTCTTACACTATGGCTGGTCCGAACAATGAGACCATCCACCTTTCGTGTCTCCCATTTTTCCTCATAGATTGTAAGCTTGCGAGCAGGACCCTCATTCCTCTTGGTATCTACTTTGACCTGTGTTTATTGTTATGCTGTAATGTCTATTGTATGGAAAAAAAAATCCAAAATGTAAAGTGCTGTGGAATATGTTGGCGCTATAGAAATAAAATTGTTATTATTATAAATAGTAATAGTGTATGTAAATAACATAGGGTACATATAGTGGGTATATTGTTAGGGTATAGAGTTAACACTATTTTGATTTTTTTTAAAACCACTAAGAGCCATCCCACCATCACAAGTTGACAGCGTCATATGCAGGGAAAGATGCGGGCTCAGCGTGCAAGCTTACATCACAGGCAGGGAGACAACATGTAATATAAATGTACATCAAAGATGATGAAGGGGTTGTATGCTAACTGAAGAGCATCCATCCACAGGTATCCATCTGTGCAGCTGCAGAAATGTCCTATCAGGAGCCCATACATTTTAGGCTCAACCACACACACAGACAATAGAGGGCTTAACACCAATCTATCTTCACTTCAGTCCTTCAGACTCTCTCAGAATACAGGTACTGTGGTGACATCATGGTCACATGAACTACAGGTACTGTGGTGACATTACGGTCACATGATCATGATGTCACCAAAGGTCCTGAGGTCCCGCAAATTACAAGACTTGTGGTGACATCACGGTGACCAGATCGTGATGTCACCAAAGGTCCTGAAGCAGTTTCCACATCTGAAGCTTCATTAATAATGCCGTTATCAGTGAAGTTCCTGCTGTAGACACTGGGGGCCCCATAGCTAGTGCTGGCCCTTGGCTATTGCACAGTCTGTGCTCCCCCTAACACCGGCCCTGTGAGGATGTAACTATACATGTGATATAATCTCTATACTGGAGAGTACAAAACTCCACTGGTAGTCCCGGCTACTTGAACACATAACCACGAGCCTTGTATCAGACAAGTTAGACTCCCTTTTTGCCGTCTATTTATACTGTGTAAAAAAGCAGCAATGTAAATTGAGCATGGCTGTAAATTCGATATCCACAATCTGTGAATTTATGCTGTGAATATTGTTTAAATGGGTGAAATGTTTGAATTTTGCCCCTATGGATTTTATTTCAGATTTTCTGCGGAGGGAGATCTCAAAGAGCATTAATAGCACCTTAAAATAAGTAAATGTAGCAACTGTATGTGAATTCCAAACATTGTATAAAGTCAGTGCTCCACTATTTACAGCAGTAAATCTGTTCCTAATAACATCATATTGGATATTGTGAAAGCTGCGGACCGACCAGCCTATTTTATCCAGTCTGATCCTTTTTTTCATACAAACTATCATACAAAACATTAAGGTCCATATCACAGCTCCGGGGAGGGGGCAATCACCCCCTTCCCCCTCTCTCACACAAAATTTCAAGGAGAAAGAGCTGGCAATCTAAGAGTCTCTTTGAAATAGCATTGCACAGTTGACATATTTGAAGTGAGGAAATTATAAATAGCTGAGAAGGGACAAAGCTCATTAAAACTGAAAGAGGTTATCTATTGTGGGGAAACCACCAAAGAGTCTAAGGGCCCCGTCTCACATAGCGACACACCGCGATCTCGACAACGATCAGGACAGCGACACTGCGGGTTACGTCGCCTAGTTACCCGCAGTGTACGTTGGATACCAGCCTGCTGATGCAGGGAGCTGGTAACCAAGGTACACGTCGGGTTTCCAGGCGCTGCGCGGTGCCTGGAAACCCGATGTGTACCTTGGTTACAAGCTCCCCTTCAGCAGCGCACTGGTATCCAACGTACACTGCGGGTAACTAGGCGACGTTACCCGCAGTGTCGCTGTCGCTGACCAGATGGCCCAGGAGGTCCCTTCCAACTCTACCATTCTATGATTCTATGATTTCCAGGCACAGCCCCGCGCCTGGAAACCCGATGTGTACCTTGGTTACCAGCTGATCGCTGGTCTCCTGCCTGCCACACACAGCGATGCGTGCTGGCCAGCGGGAGACCAGCGATCAAAAAAAAGTCCAGGCATTTCTGACACGACCAGCGATTCACAGCAGGGGCCTGATCGCTGGTACATGTCAGACATAGCGAGATCGCTGCTGAGATCGCTGTTTAGCAGCGATCTCGCTATGTGAGACGGGGCCCTAAGATTTGAAAGGAAGGGAAGCAAATATCTAACACCTTTTAGAAGTAACAATTGTTACCTCAGAGAAAACTGGATGTCAGCAATTAGTCGGTTTGGTGCCAATGGGAAGTTATGAATATTGGGGTTTGTATAGATCAGATATTTATGAGATATAGATTTTCAGAATCGTAGTGAGGGTACAAATGTGATGCACTTACTTCACCATGAGTTCACTAGAATTTCTTCAACAAAATAACCGCCTGATAGATGGTGTGAACCGGATCATGTTTGGTCTCTGGGTAACTGTAAAATCATGATAAAAAATATGACATTAATATATTCTGCCTGTGATTCCCAGGGGAGGAAATATCCTGGAAATTGGAAATCTCATAATTTTCTGAAACTGAAGCCATATCCCATGACCAGCCCTGTTATGAGTCATCAAGGGGAGATGTGTGTGGGTGTAACTCAGGTGCTGATAAAAGGACAAAGCAAATTATGATCGGTGTTCCTGCAGAGATGCAGTACAGAACAAAAGTTTGGACACACCTTCTCATTCAAAGATTTTTCTGTATTTTCATAACTATGAAAATTGTAGAATCACGCTGAAGGCATCAAAACTATGAATTAACACATGTGGAATTATACATTACACTTTACAAAAAAGTCTGAAACAACTGAAAATATGTCTTATATTCTAGGTTCTTCAAAGTAGCCACCTTTTGCTTTGATTACTGCTTTGCACGCAGAAAAGGTGAACGGATGCACGCTACATGCCTGGTTCCAACCGTGAAGCATGCAGGAGGTGGTGTGATGGTGTGGGGGTGCTTTGCTGGTGACACTGTTGGGGATTTATTCAAAATTGAAGCGGTGAGCAGTTCAGCTCACCTCAAACCATCTCGATTGAGTTCAGGTCTGGTGGTGTGTTTGGGGTCATTGTCCTGTTGAAAAATAAATGATGGTCCAACTAAACGTAAACCGGATGGAATAGCATGCTGCTGCACATTGCTGTGCCATGCTTGTTCAGTATGCCATCAATTTTGAATAAATCCCCAACAGTGTCACCAGCAAAGCACCCCCACATCATCACACCACCGCCTCCATACTTCACAGTGGGAACCAGGCATGTAGAGTCCATCCGTTCACCTTTTCTGCGTGCAAAGCAGTAATCAAAGCAAAAGGTGGCTACTTTGAAGAACCTAGAATATAAGACATATTTTCAGTTGTTTCACACTTTTTTGTAAAGTGTAATGTATAATTCCACATGTGTTACTTCATAGCTTTGGTCTGTACTGTACGTATAATTGTATGCATGATTCCTGTTTATACGCTACCAGAAACTAGGTGTCCGATCAGCCTGTAAAAAACGATTGGTGGTTGCAAGAATTAGTTCTTGGGTATCATGGAGTTAGCAGTGACCTTACCAGGGTATATATACTGCTCAAAAAAATAAAGATAACACTAAAATAACTCTTAGATATCACTGAATGAAATATTACAGTTGCAAATCTTTATTCATTACATAGTAGAATGCGTTGAGAACAATATAACATAAAAATGATCAATGTAAATCAAAATTAATATCCTATGAAGGTCTAGAATTGGAATGATACTCAAAATCAAAGTGGAAAATCAAATTACAGACTGATCCAACTTCAGTAGAAATGTCTGAAGACAAGGAAATGATGCTCAGTAGTGCATGTGGCCTCCACATGGATTAAAGCGTCAGTCAACTGCTTGACAGTCTGTGGTATAACATGGCGTTGCTGGATTTAACGATACATGATGTCCCACATGTGCTTGATTGGATTCAGGTCTGTAGCATCAATGCCTTCATCATTCAGGAACTGCTGACACACTTCAGCCACATGCATTATCATGCATCAGAAGGAACCCAGGGCCCAGTGCACCTGCATAGGGTTTCAGAATGGGTCTGAGGATCTCTTCCCTGTACCTCATGGCAGTCAGGGTACTTCTGGCTAGCACATGGAGGGCTGTGCAGCCATCTAAAGAAATGACTATCCCACACCATTACTGACCCATGGCAAAATCGGTCATACTGGAGGATGTGGCAGACAGCAGAACATTCTCCATGGCGTCTCCAGACTCTGTCACATCTGTCACTTGTGCTTAGTGGGAACCTGCTCTCATTCATGAAGAGTACAGGGCACCAATGTCGAATCCACCTATCTTGGTGTTCTCTGGCAAATACCAGTCGCCCTGCACGATGTTGGGCTGTAAGCACAACATCCACTTGTGAATGTTGGGCCCTCATACTACCCTCATGGACTCTGTTTCTGACACTTTGAGCAGACACATGGATGTTAGAGGCCTGCTCGAGGTAATTTTGCTGGGTTCTGGCACTGCTCCTCTGGTTCCTCCTTGCACAAAGGAGGAGGAAGTGGTCCTGATGCTGGATTGTTACCCTCCTACGGCCCCCTCCACATCTCCTGGTGTATTGGCCTGTCTACTGGTATCTGATCCACACAGTGCTGACACAGCCACCATTCTTGCCACAGCTTGCATTGATGTGCCATCGTTGATGAGCTGCACTACCTGAGCAACTTATGTGGGTTGTACTGTAGACACCACCTCATGCTAATGTACCTTCTGGGGTTTAAATCAATGACAAAATGCAAAAGTGACCAAAGCAACAGCCAAAAAGGATGAGAACAGAGAAATGGTCTGTGGTCACCACTTGCAGAACCACATCTTTATAGGGGTTATCTTGCTCATTATCTATCATTTCTACCTGTTGTCTGTGTCATTTGCACAACAGCAGGAGAAATTGATTCACAATCAGTGTTGCTGCATAACTGGACAGGTTGATTCCACAGAAGTGTGATTGACTTGGAGTTACATTGTGTTGTTTAAGTGTTACCTTTATTTTTGAGCAGTGTATGCAGTGAAAAGCAAAAGGGTAACAATGTTATGAACATTTGACTTTCAGGCTCCATATGTCACCATCCACTACTGCTTTGAACATGAGACTACCATCATTTTATAGACAATCATCTTGGCTATCTTATACATAAATTTTACTTGCAACTATTTAGCATATGATTAGTTATGCAGATTTTTGTCATGTCACTGCATTGTTACTGTTTTGTTCCTGGTGCTGGAAAAATATTTTTCTTCCTGAATACTACAAAATACAGCCGGTTTTCACAGTCCCTAATAGCTCAGTGTGTTGTTAGGTTGATTCCCAAGTGAAAGGTCACTGGTTTGAATCGAGCAGCAGCTGTAAAGATGATTTCCCAAGAAAAGAGGAACCGCATCATCCAGATCATTGATGCAGACTCTTGGCCAAGAAAATTGCCAAACTGCATCATGTGAGTGCCATGACAGTGGAAAGAATAAAAATAAAGTCCATCCATCCATTCAGAAGCCAAAAGGTGGATATCCAGGCAAAATATCAGAGTCAACAAGTCGGCTCATCACAAGGTCTATCAGTTCTAGTGTGACAAATACGTCAGTGGATGTGGCTCATATGCTTCATAATAACAAGATCATAGACATCGATGCAAGCACCGTGTGACGCACAATAAACAAGTCTGGAATGGTGGCCCAAAAACAGGTGAAGAAACTTCAACTTCAATATTGTCATAAGAAGTGTCGGTTCCAGTTTGCAAACAAGTTCCAAAAGTGGACATTTAAATATTTGAAATGGATGATTTGGAGCGATGACATGAAAGTCAATAGACAAGGTTCTGATAGGTGCAAATGGGTCAGAAAGAAACAAGGGAAAAAGGGGCTAACTGATTGAGAAATTAAAGGCAATGTTAAGTTCAGTGGAGGAAACTTGATGATATGGGGTTGTTTCACAGCCAAATGCATTGGATAATTGATTAGGATCGATAGTGGTTGCAATTCTTGAGCAATATGTGAGTATCCTACAAGATGTGATACTTCGTAGACTGAAGTACTATGGGTATGAAAAGGACGACATAGTGTTCCAACAGGACAAAAAGCATACGTCGAGACTGGCGAAGAAATGGTTCAATGACAATGAAGTAGAGATGCTGGAATGGCTCTCACAGTCCCCAGACCTCAACTCAAACACTTAAAGAAAAAACTGTATACATACCTGAGTGAACCAGTATGCACCATCTTTGGAATCGTGTAGAAGAGACCTGAGATCAAATTTTGGTTGAGACATGTTTTGAATCTTACCAAGAGCATGCCCAGAAGGATTCAGGCTGTGTTGAAAGCCAAAGGTAGATATACAAAATACTAACAAAATAATAAAAAAATAATTTAGATCTTTAGAAGCAAAAGAGTAAAATGCAGTGACATGACAGGAATCTGCATAACTAATCGTATGCTAAATAGTTGCAAGTCAAATTTAAGTAGGAGATATCCAAGATGATTGTCTATAAAATGATGGTAGTCTCTGATTCGAAGCAGTAGTGGATGGTGAGATATGGAGCCTGAAAGTCAAAAGTTCAAAACATTGTTACCCTTTTGCTCTTCACTTCCATGCATTCGAATCGGAGGTTGTATATACGATGAGTTCACTGTTAGTTCTCCAATAATCAGACTATTAGTGGTAACAGTCGCAGCCTCATCCGTTAACCGTTGGCCAATCGTGTAATTGTCCTGATGATAGGGGGCAGCAGAGGGCTCTTTGTGACAAAAAAGTAACAGCGAGATGGTTCAGCATGATTCTCCTGGCTGTGATCTTTGACACAAACCATTATTGCAAACAATTATAATCCAAACCTGGAAATAAAGCTCCCATTATTTTAACAGATCTAACCTCTTACATCTGACCATTGCTATACTAATTGCACAAACACATTGCCCCCCATTGATCAACATTGGCGGTTTGTTTCCCAATCTAGTTGAAGAGTGTGCTCTAGTGTGATGTGCCAAATTCCTTATGAAGTGCACGCTTCCTAAAGAATTAGACACATCTTTCAGCTGCCATGCGCCAATGCAAGAAATGTACATATATGTCGTAATTTACGTCGCTTTTTTGGCATAAATTATGACTTCATCTGCCATATTTGCCCATGCTCTCAGCTAAATCCTGTTCACTTTTAAAAAAATTTGGCAGCCATGGCCATGAAAGCGCCAAAAGTCACTGTTTATGTAGCTACGAGCTGAGCTAAGATATTTTACACCAGAACACTACCCAATGAATTTTGGGCCATTATGTAACTATAGCCTGTAAATCCAGCTACTTACCATCATTTGACTACACTATTCAGGGTGCTTTTGCTGCTGGGTGAGTAAATTTATGTTTGTTGTAGGCTATGTTTAATACATACAGTGTAATATAGTGTCTGAACACCCCATAACCACTGGACACAATCGTGTGTCATTTATAATTGTGGTAAAGCTGAAAAAATGCTGATTTAGAATATTTAGTTGTTTGCCCTCCATGGAAATCTAGCATGTGGTCGCTGCACTGAAGCTCTTAGGAGTCCTCTTTATTATAGTGCCGAAGTTTAGGAGTCCAGCATATGCAAAACATTTCAGCCAATCCTTGCCCATCCTCTGATGGACCAAAGAGTGTGGGAAGGCCACCGAGACAGACCTATGAATATTCAGCAAGTGAGAGTGGGAAAAGGGTCAATGGGAGTCGAAAGGACACTTTGTTCATATATACACCATTCATTGTTTGCAAGATTATTATGAGGAAACACAAGTCACATAGAAAAATGACATTTTTTCAGAATTGGTCTCTTTTCACATGTTGACTGATTCCATTTAAAGGGATGTTCAATCTATAGAATCTACTAATAAAAAAAACTTCTTAAAAACAAATCCCCAATTTAGTCTTAAATATTTTTTTTTCTTAATACTGTATTGGACAATGTACTTGACTATACATTCTAATATTAATTGGTTTATTGTAGAGACAATAGGAAGGCATTTACTCACCTACATATGTATCATTTTGAAAGCAACCCACGGTAAGGTCCATCCAAAAACCACATGTCCTCCCCAAGACAATATTTCACATAAAGAATAGTGCATGAAAAAAATGTAATCAGGTGATTCAGCATAAGCCGTTCAACACCACAGTAAAAAATAAGCCTAAGAAAGAACAAAAACTGATTGCATCAAGAGAACAAAGCACCGCTGCAGAAATATAAATCAAAAGACCAGTGTCCGAGTATTGAGGCTCACCCATCTAACCTGATGCATGTTTCACACACAGCTTTGTCAGGGGTACCTTATTTTCTCAATGCAAGTTTTCATTTTTTTCTATCAATTGTTTGTTTCTATTCCATAATGTGGTGTTGATCACCTTATGCTGAATCACTTGATTATATGTTTCCATGCCCTATGCTTTATATGAAGTAGTTTGTACCCTGTTTAATTCGTATGGTCTTGGCTTCCCCACGTTTTCCTGTATACCTGTATGTTTTTAATTGTCTTTTTATATTTCAGAATAAAATCAGATATACTTTTACATTAATATTTGTCCCTGTACTTGTTTTTTTTCTTAGTATATTCATATATTATTACAAGATTTATGGGAAGAATTATTTATTGGTATAGTGAGATACTTCCATCTAGTGTCATAATATCCCTGTACATTTAATCTAATAGGACAATGGATGTCAATATTCCCCACTTTTATCACTGCAGCTTTCTCAGTGGACATACAACAGTACACTATTATGGCCTCATCACCTCACTGTTTTTCAAGAATAATGAATTGCTCCAAAGAGCACATAGAAAACTTTTCTTCTTTGTGCACCAGTTAAAAAACTGAATAGAGAGGTATATTTTTATGTTGTTGTTTTGTCTTTCAGACTTCTTACACCGACAAAGGGGAAAAGGTAATACGATTCATGAGAATACATTTGAAAAGTATAAATCTTTATGTAGACATTCACTGGTTTGTACATTTGTCAATGGTGGGGCTGTCATCATAGCCAAGCTATCTAAGTGATTTTATATATTGTCAAGGGATGCTATTTTCCAAAAGGAAGTTTTGCGACACTATAGGAGCAAACATTTGTAGAACACACAAATGAGAACAGAGTTACCTGATTTATAGGTTAGCCAACTTACATCTGCCTGATAAATATGCAATGGCAACGGTTTAAAGGGGTTTTCACAGTAAAATTACATTTATCACTTTTCCACAAGACACCTTGTAAATGTGTGATTATTCAGGGCCTGACAACTAGAGCCCCTTACTAAACACAAAAATGTCACCTGTGTAAATGGAACGGCAGTGCGCATGCTTGACCACCGAGTCATTTACTTTTGTGGTATTGATAAATATGGCCAAGCCGTCAATCCCATAAAAGTGCCTGGAGCAATTAATACTTTAGGGGCCACATTATTGTGATTGTTGGGGTCCCAGAAATCAGACACTCAGCATACATTACCAATCCTGTGAATAACTGATCAATGTATTTTGTGGGTAAACCTATTAAAAGTAAAAAAAAATAAAATAAAACCCTTTCACATTGGGGGTTCTGTGTCAAAACGACTAACCAGCTCTCTTGACAAGCGGCTGATCTTGCCAAGCCAGGCAGCCAAAGTACAATATTACATTTTCAGATGAATGCCCTCCATGTAATACATGGGTATCATAAAACGGAGTTCCGGCATATTGAGGGAGTACCAAGCAGAGGACGTTACTCTCTAAGACATCCCAAGAAACGAATAGGAGTGATGCTGTAATACATACATACTCCTGCCACAATTGCCAAGATCCCAGCGGTCATGCCCTTCCGTACTGGCGGTACTGCGATCAGGAGCCTCCTCAGTGTGGTGATCTCCGCTCCCAGAGACATCATCCTCATCACTTTAAATATATGCACTTCATTTAGGCGACGAACAGAGAAGAGAACATAAAACATGAAAGATTTGACTGGTTATTTTGCTTGATGCCCCAAAATTTCATTCTTAAAAAAAAGAAACACTTGTGTTTTCATTTGCCAAAATTGTAAAAACAAATTGTACAACAAGAGTTGCAAAACACCAAGGCCATGCTAACACCAAATTCAAAATGTTTTTACAATGCAAAATGCCAAGCCCCAAATGGCCTGTTCCTTAGGGGTTATCCAGCACCATCCACAGCCACTCTCAGCACAACTGGAAGTAAGTGGTGCCAATGACGAAATAGGTGCACAATCAGCAGTTATCATGTCCTGCTCATTAGAATAGGACAGATGCACAGTACCTGCCAATCATGTCCGTAGGTGTGCGGTTCATAAAGTCATCAACACCTCTTACTTCCGATTTGGAGGTATTTAACAAATATAATGTTTTCTTTTGTAAGTAGCTTGTCCTAATTTCATTGGGAATGTATTTTTATGATTTTTCATAAATTTTATTTTCAAGCATGAAAGAGGTCGCTTCCTAACCTTCCATCATCTTACCTTTTGGGTTGGAAATGCAAGACAGGTATGTTTAATAGCATAAAACTGCAATACAGCATAAATTATACAACAATTATGCAGCAATACAATAGCATCTACTTTCGATATATAATTATGGACATCTCCTTATAGGCTGCATCCTTCTATTGTGATAAAATGGGATTTGAACCTTTTGCTTACAAAGGACTGGAAACTGGCAGTCGAGAAGTGGTGTCTCACGCTGTGAAGCAGAACAAGGTAAGTGGTTCAAGACTATCCAAAACATGCTGATCTGAATTATATACAGTACAGACCAAAAGTTTGGACACACCTT